>JAUCBJ010007463.1:0-30000 GCA_032718475.1 Nemertoderma westbladi
ACTAAGTATTTACTACTGCTAAGTATTTACTACTGCTAAGTATTTACTACTGCTAAGTATTTACTACTGCTAAGTATTTACTACTGCTAAGTATTTACTACTGCTTTAAGTATTTACTACTGCTAAGTATTTACTACTGCTAAGTATTTACTACTGCTAAGTATTTACTACTGCTAAGTATTTACTACTGCTTTAAGTATTTACTACTGCTAAGTATTTACTACTGCTAAGTATTTACTACTGCTAAGTATTTACTACTGCTAAGTATTTACTACTACTAAGTATTTACTACTGCTAAGTATTTACTACTGCTAAGTATTTACTACCGTACTGCTATGGTATTTAATTAATCAACTAACCACTGGATCCCTTTCTCGAAGTGACTCCGGAAGATTTACGACTATTCGTTCCGGTACGCCGTCCGTCTTCTCGGCTATCCAATACTCGTTTATCGACAGGTGTACCTGTCCGCCTCCCGGAACCAACTTCGCTTGCTTTCCCCTCTTCTGGAGTTCCTATATAATTTACATGATATCACATAATTAATATACATTAAGTATATAACGCATATTATATAAGATACAAAAATAAATGATATCAATTTTAGTTGAGGTTAAAAAAAATCATCAATAATTGTTGCTTTATTTACTAATTATGTAGCTATTGACTTAGCACTTAATATTTTTGGGATTGATTAAGTTTGTAGACAACGTGGCATATTTACCTGCATCTAATTGACTAGCGACACTGAATATCCGACAGACGTAAACGGCCCACCATTCCTCGTCTACTGATTGATCCGTGGAGCTCCAGACGAATCGAATACCCGACTCACCGTTAAAAGCTGTAAACAAATAAAGGATTTTGAAACATTTTTCAAAAACTTTTGATATTTAATTAATGATTAATTTACGCAGCATTAAACCTTCAAACTGTAAACAAACCGTCACAATGTAAAATTATAGTGGGCAGAAGTAGAGCCTATACTGCTCTATAGCAGTATTTCCTGTTGCACTCTTACTGTATAGGACACCAGATATCTTGCTCGTAAATACAGTTATACACCCGGATGCTATGCAGGTTAAATGGCTTAGGACAAGATACAATGCTCAGACACTAACGATGCATTTTACAACTCGGGTGTAACTCTCTACATTACGAAACCCAGCATCATTCTGCAGGCATAGCGGCTTCGACTAACTTGTTCCCAGCTTCGAGGATGGTATACGATCAATGAGACCCATGAACCCATCCCTGTTAATGTCAGCAATGTGTTCCATCTTATAAGGAGTGTGAAACATGTAGTGTTCCTCAACCCCTCCCTCATCCGTGTGTGTTTCGTGTCGATGTTTCTGATACGATTTAAATAACTCGGGATTTTGAAGACGTTTAATCTGCATTAGAAATTAAGAAACAAATTAGTTTGTTGATAAAGATTTGTAAGAAAATCTGAATGTTTTCTTACAAATTGAGGTATTCTCAGGAGGTTATTCTAGGAAAAGTCGATACAGTGTAATTCCTAAAAAAACTGAGAAATTAAAAGGCGTTAAATGATATACTATGAGTAGTTACTAACAGTTACAATAGACGGTTGTTTGTCGTCATCGCAACGGTCTATAAACAGTTGTTGAACTCTCTGGTACTCGAAAGTAGAGGAATCTACCATCTCCACCAACACAAAGTCTTGCGTTACAGATTGAGGTAGCCACCAGTTAGGAACACAAAGACCTGCCAAACAATAGTATCTATAAATGTGAGCAATAAATTTCCTACGAGAAACTCATTATGATACTAAGACTCTGTTTTAGGAGGGTCATCTAATATTGGCTGATGAATTGTATTACAGAAACAACACAAACGTACAATCAACCAATTCCGCAACAGAATCGGTGTTGCTCCTACTGTACCGGCAAGTAACTAAATACCAACACAATCATTGAGATATCGGCTACAACAATGACCATAATGCTCATATAACGGACAATATATCGTACCTTCTAGACTTATTTGAACTTAATGTTTATATTTTGCAACACGGAGAACCACCCAGGTCTTACCTCGTTTAACATTATCGTCGTATTCCGACATTTTCGTATCTTTGCCGGTAGAGGGCGTTACACTAACGTTGAGATCCTGATTGGCTACAAGAGGAACTTGTATATTAAACACCATCTCGGAAGGGACAACATTGGGAAACCTGAGTAAGAGCTTATAGGGGCCGACATCAGTGACCTAAAGTAGAATGCGCGTAAATATATTATCGTAATTATGGCGATATTAATAAATATTCAATTGTAATATAAATTGTTAATTATTATTAACCGGTACTATAAGAAGACTCTTCAGTATATAATGAATGATGTTATAATAGATGTTAGGGATGTTACATGTACGCACCTGCATCACTATAGATCGCATATAGAGGTATGTTTATCTAACCTTAACTTTCAGCTTAAAACTTCCATCATTGTTGACGCTGGTAACAACTTTAACATTTACACCGTCCCAGTCGACAATATCGACATTGGCGTCGGACATCCTTAACGGCCCCTTAGCCACGCCCACATCCAACACAAAGGCTTTATCTGCAACCGATCCTCGTAACGAACCCTGTAACGCAACAAACTCTTTACAGATAAATATAGTAAACATTATATCCTTCTGATTAACTCTACAGTATATTATATTCTACAGGTACTACTATTAATTCCACAATAATAATAAAAGTTGACTAAGATAACTCACTTATCTACAAACCATTAACACTGTAATATATGAAATAAAATCTAACATTACAATATGTATTCTAAATTATCATTCCGTGATATACCGATTACATGACTTACCTTAATATATTAATATTCAAAATAAAGTCATAGAATAGACCTACATTTTTATGGCTACATAATACATTCCTCCGAATGTTATAATACACTAAAAGAATCGTTTTTAGCAGCAAATATTCCATTTTAATAACCAATATAAATTTCAGCCACGTTTATAACATTACTGATAAATTAACAGTTTATTATCTGTTATACTGTTATAGCGTAACTAAATTTATATCAGTTATTAAAATGGAATATTTGCGGCAATAAACGATTCTTTAAGTATAAACATTATGAAGTCATCCAAGGCAATAATTATATCAAAATCATATTACAAATTCATTTTACATATTTCAAATCCAAAACCACCAATTAATATATAAAATGGTTCAAATACAGAGGACTTTGAAATACGTGGTCTATTCATGTCCCCAATAACCAGTAAATAAAATATACAAATACCTTGACGACAACCAGCTTCGGGAAGGTAAATTCAGCTGCATGTTCTTTTACATCCTTAGTTGTTTGTAGATATCCAATACATTCGTAGTTGATATCCTTGTTCTCCTTTCTAGTTGGCGACACTGGTCTTCTTAAAGCAGTCAGAATATCTTTACTTCCGCACAGCATGGCCGGGGTTTCTGGGTTGAGTGAGAGGGCGCACCTAACCAGACCTGCGGCGTATTCTAACGACTCTATACTCGTTACTGTCTTACCCAACCCCTCGTTAAGAGACCGACTCTCCACTTCCATTAACTCATTTAAGCCTTGTAATGTCTGTTCCGCGCGGTTGTTCAATATTTCGTGCATCTGTTTGTATTCCCGAAGTACCAGACTTTGTATCGTTGCCGCCGCGCTTCTGTGATTGGTCAGCTCAAGTTCAGTGGATATTTTGTTGTTCTGATTGGTTTCCAGTTGATTGGTCACGTGAGAAAGAATCTCTTCGACTTGCGTTATATAAGTGTCATCAACATCAACAAGTTCCACTGGAGCGTGACCTAAAGGAAGAATAAAAATTCATGAATATGTAAATAATAACAGTAAATAAGAATAAAATTAGATTATGTTAGAACATTTTTTTGCGTTCAATACCATTACGAAGATTTCGACCATGTAGTGACGACCATGTTGGCCAACTATTCCGTATTGAATTCCAACAGCGTACAATAGTGTCTAACTAATAAACCAGTAAATAAGGAATAACCACCTAAATCCGCCGAGTGCTTGGACATTGTACATGCTGGACAAGCAATGACGTCACAAGTAGTACAAAGGAAAGCAAATTCGGCCCCGTGTATGTCGCAAACTCTCTTTCTCTTTTCGGCAACATCCTGTTAATAAATAAATTAACAACGATAATTATAGGCCTACAGTATGGAACTGAAGATTATTCGACGCTTTGTGCTACTGTGTGGATGTGCCACGTTTAGGCCATTATAAAATAATGTAGGCGATGAAGTATGGCAATATCATTATGTATAAAATCAATAATTCACACTGATGGAGCTATCCGTTTTTCTCGAAAACCCAAGACAACATTTTTGTAAAAGGGCATATCACCTAAAATAATAATAATTATATATTATATATTAATACATTATGAGATGCGGGCTAATGTTGTCATAGTGGTGACACACATTGAACCAGAAGCATAGCTATAAGGAGGGATATTTTCCCTTGGGCTCCAACCGAAAGGGGCGCGAAAATTGCTTTTTAGAGTGGCCATAATTTGTTTTTTTCGATATACATAAAAAGTTATATTTTCAAATATAATTTGGCATGAATTGTTTTGATAATAATTTTGATATTAATTTAATCTTATTCTTATGATAAATCTGTTACTATAACTACAGTAATAGCCAGCGCCCCATATACTGAAAGCTCGTATACCCCTGGGAACTGAGAAACCACGCTACGACTTTAAGCCACTGTATGACAGCCGCAATTAAAAAAACCTGATTTACAGCACAAATTGGCAAAATAGTTCCTGTGCTGTTCACAATATAATTTCCCTTAATTGATTATTAACATTGGTCGAGATATTAATTCGCCAAGAGCGAATCTGGATCAAAAAGAGCTTTCGATATTATTTATAAGGAAACTAACTACATAATTGTGTTCAGAGTTCTACTGTAACACATGTTCTTCACCCGGGCGATAAATGTTTTTCACCCGGGCGATAAATGTCTTTCACCCGGGCGATAAATGTTTTTCACCCGGGCGATAAATGTTTTTCACCCGGGCGATAAATATTTTTCACCCGGGCGATAAATGTTTTTCACCCGGGCGATAAATGTCTTTCACCCGGGCGATAAATGTTTTTCACCCGGGCGATAAATGTTTTTCACCCGGGCGATAAATGTTTTTCACCCGGGCGATAAATATTTTTCACCCGGGCGATAAATGTTTTTCACCCGGGCGATAAATGTCTTTCACCCGGGCGATAAATGTTTTTCACCCGGGCGATAAATGTTTTTCACCCGGGCGATAAATGTTTTTCACCCGGGCGATAAATGTTTTTCACCCGGGCGATAAATGTTTTTCACCTGGGCGATAAATATTTTTCACCCGGGCGATAAATGTTTTTCACCCGGGCGATAAATGTTTTTCACCCGGGCGATAAATGTTTTTCACCCGGGCGATAAATGTTTTTCACCCGGGCGATAAATGTTTTTCACCCGGGCGATAAATGTTTTTCACCCGGGCGATAAATGTTTTTCACCCGGGCGATAAATGTTCTTCACCCGGGTGATAAATGTTTTTCACCCGGGCGATAAATTTTTTTCACCCGGGCGATAAATGTTTTTCACCCGGGCGATAAATGTTTTTCACCCGGGCGATAAATGTTTTTCACCTGGGCAATAAATATTTTTCACCCGGGCGATAAATGTTTTTCACCCGGGCGATAAATGTTTTTCACCCGGGCGATAAATGTTTTTCACCCGGGCGATAAATGTTTTTCACCCGGGCGATAAATGTTTTTCACCCGGGCGATAAATGTTTTTCACCCGGGCGATAAATGTTCTTCACCCGGGTGATAAATGTTTTTCTCCCGGGCGATAAATGTTTTTCACCCGGGTGAAAAAGAAGTAAAAAAATGGAAGTAATTGGCCGCAATCAGCCACCGTAGGAAGGGCGATTTCAATTAGTCCTGATGGTTACGGGCCATCGACGTAGTCTATGTATTACTGTAGGGAAAACTTGTTCTAGCTGAGATATACTTGCCGGGACGGGACCACCATATGTAATCAAGACCCAGGAGTCATGGCTCGGAAACATTGCAATCAAACATGTTTGATATTTATCGATAACGAGTTTGAGTCGGAAGATGAGAGCGTTAAAACCTAAAAAGGTTTCCCGTAATTCGATCAATAGAAAATAGGCGAATATCAAATACGAATTGATATTAATAGTCGCAGAATATCTTGGCGAAATTATCGATCTACCGCCATGTGCTCGGTTTTTACCTGGACGCAATATAGGAGGTGTCACACCTGTGGTTATGAAGCCACTTGATCCGGGCAACTTATTGATCGAAAGGTAATTATGATTACCAGTGTGGTGGTGATGTTTTTAATAAACAAGGCTGAACTTAATTGACCCCAACTGCTAACTCATTACATAACCGATATTATTTATTCAAAGCAATTGTATTTACAGGTAGCCAAGGAATAGGAGCAGGTTACAGTAGCAGTGTTCTCTATCGAAAACAATAAAGGCAACTATATTTCGAATAAGACCAATTTATGCTAAAGATCATACCTTCACTTGTCTCGAACTTACTTGAGCTCGAACTTACTTTATCTAGAACATGGAATAGAATTACAGTTTCATACAGTGAATACGAAGATGATAAATATCGTACTTTCTTTCTATTTCTATTCCAATATAACTATTACTATTAATTAGCACCATGAAATTAAAAAACCCTTGGAGGAAGATAGAGGTGATTGTGGTGTATCCTTAAGGAGAAGGACACATTAGCCCTATTTACCTTAAAATTCTTGGCGGACTACTTCTAGGCCGTTTTGTAGTTAAAACATAGATCAACAAACTTATTACATATGTGAACAGTATTTATTTGTTAATAATAGCAAGAAGACCAAACAGTAAGACAAGACAATAAACATTGATTCTGATCGCATGGCCAACCTTGGAAACTGTCTGTCTGATCGAGTGTTTTGGGGCGAATGTATACAGCTAAAAGGTTTTATACGTTTTTTATACGACATCTTTGGTTGGATCTAAATGGTATTGTGATCTACATTCCTGTCATCTCAGTCTAGTATCCAAGTGTGTTGCAACAACAATTAATTATAGGATAATATTCAGTCAACTACACTCAGTGGTTATTTGAGTGGAGATATAATTCTGGCTCTCTGTACCTCTTTTGCCTTTTGCCTATATATATGTGTGTTGTGACGTCAATCATTTCGTGCCAACATTGTATTGTTGGCAGTGACGTTTGATTTTTAATGGACAATAAACACAATAGAATGTCATAACAGTCCTGAAATAATTATTCACTTAAGCAATTGACATTCAAACAAGTCAGTTATGCATTTAATTTAGTGTTAATAACAAATATCAAATTGTTGTTTGTGAATGTTACTATGTTTAGGCCAGAGTAGATTATTTTTAATCTCCAAAAAAAGGTTTCAAATATATGCTAACTAAGCACACATACATATATAATGATTTACAATAAAACCATCACGATAGGTAAGATTTTTCGCTTTGTAGCACTATTTTCAGTGCTTTTGAAATTAAATACTCTTTTACCAAAAAAGTATAAAAAGCTACCAATCGATGACGACATTAGCATTGAACCCGGATAGCAACCCTTTCTAGGATTTGGACGTCACATAGAATTCATTGGAAACTTAAGGTCCGATTATTTAGAGCAGCAGTGAAAGAACTGAAGGAACTGCAGGAGGAATTGACGGTACTGCGTGATGATATTGTTATATAGAACGGCTTTTTTGTAGGTTATAAAGACATTAACAGAGAATGTTGATGCCTCAGATTGAAATTTTTTTTAAATTCGAAATTAATTCTTAAAATTTACATATATAGTTAGATATTCTATTTATATAGATAAATTTATAATGTAAATTACGAAAATGTTCTTATTTACATTAATTTAATTTCAGTTTATATTTTATAAGATGATATTTTATTGTTTTATATTTTATTTTATTGTGTTTATCAATTGGATTTGATTTTAATTTAATTTAATTATATTTCACTGTGTTGCCGAACAAACGTGTAATAATAAATAATAGTAATTACATACGTATAATAAATTTATGAATAAACATATGCAATTAGTTGTAACCCTAACTGTTCGTGGTAAGTGATTGTGTATAAAAACCCCGCCCAAAGCCTCTCGTACATGCTCCCGTCACTATTGTTACTGGGACTATTGTTACCGAGCCTAGTTTTACCGACACTATCCTTCTCATATACCAATTGAAGAAGCCCAATTATGAAGTTCACGAAGGCCTTCTTGTATACTTTACTCTATTTGGTCCAATTGATTCCAGGTACACGACAAGATCCATATTTCACCATTTTGGGAGGACCATTTGATGTGATAGAAAACGCTGGAAGTGGGATTACTGTAGTGCCAATAAATTCCGTTTATCGGGGAGCCGCAATGCCACTTTCAACTGATATTGGTACAGTAACTATAGTATGGGATGATGTAGCAATATCAGCATTCAGTGTTACAACAAACACAGTTTCAGATACATTTCAAATTAATGTTGGGAGTGGAACAATAGACTATGAATCTTTACAAAATGGTAAAATACAACTAGCCATAAAGGCCACTTACAGTGACTCGGTTACCAATTATCAATACCTGGACATACTTGTTAGTGATGTTAATGAGAAACCTATTTGGATAGCAGACATGAACACTCCAAAGCATGTTTATATTGCTGAACCAGGTGATACTAGTAATGCATTGCTCGATGTATCACAATTTATATCGGATCCCGATATTTATGCTGTTGATCCAACGTGGAAAACTTTGGTTTATTCCATTACAACTCCCGGTGTCCCATTTCGTATAGATAAATCATCTGGAAAGGTTTACTATGATAGTAATGGTGTGGATACGGAGGCAGGACCAGACTACACAATCACCATTGAGTTAGTACCTATGCAAACCAGTAGGATTTATTGTTTTGATTTAGTTCCTGTATTTGTTTTAATCAACAAAGAAAAAAAAAACTTCATTTTCAAAACTAAGATATATTCTCGTGCGAATTCCTCAAATTCAAAAAGACTGCTCTTTCTTTTCTCTAATTTTTTTACCAACTTTTCTGTTCTGTACTATAGAGATACTAAATATTGTGCTGTGTGCTGCGATAGAGATACTATAGAGATACTAAATAGTGTGCTGTGTGCTATAGAGATACTAAATATTGTGCTGTGTGCTGCGATAGAGATACTATAGAGATACTAAATAGTGTGCTGTGTGCTATAGAGATACTAAATAGTGTGCTGTGTGCTATAGAGATACTAAATATTGTGCTGTGTGCTATGCAGGGCAATGTCTATAATATTAATATAATTATTTTTAATTATTTAGAGTCGAAGACGAAGCCGGGTTGAAAGCTGATTCACCTAAAAACGTGATAATTCGTTTGCAAAATGTTATTGACGAGGAACCAGTATTTGGAATATCAGATGGAAATACATATAAAGCTACTATTAGCGAAGGTCAATTATCTGGAACAAAGATTACAATAACACCAGCAATATCGATGACGGATGATGAGAAACTATATGGATCATTCGATCAAGCATATTTCGCTTTGGATACAGCAGCTAAACAATGGTTGACAATAGACCCTGTGGGTGGTAATATATATTTGGTGGAAGATGTGTCAACTACTGCACCATTAGGCACAGTTCAAGTATACACCCTAACTGTTACTGATGCTGATGGAAATGATGATCAACGTAGATTAGAAGTAACTTGGCAAGATGGAAATACACAGGTTCCTGTATGCATTCCTGCCTATATTGTTGCCGCAGTGGGGGGCTTTCCCGAATCTAGTTTGTTGGCTTCAAGTACAACAATATTTAATATGAATAGCAGATGCAGTGATCCCGAGGGATCCCCACTCACCTATACCATAATTAGTGGAGATGACATACCTCCAGATACCAAATTTGATATATCAGGCTCAGAGATAATTACTCGGACAGGGCTTGACTACGATAAGTTGTCAGCCAAAAATTTCCATTACGATTTAACCATCCAGGTGTCTGATGGAGGTCTCACAAGTACAGCTACTCTTAACATTGTGGTTGCACCAATTAATGATAATACCCCCATACCAACTGCTCTAACTGATGTTGCAATAGATGAGGATACCATTATTGGTACTGTCCTTTCATGGAATCCTTCTTGTTCTGATGCAGACCTTTACACCCCACACAAGGAAATATACTGGACACTTACATCGGATCCTGCTGCTGGCAATGACCAATTCTCAATAAATTATAATACCGGAAAGGTTTCAACTACAGCCCCATTAGATAGAGAAACAATTGATTCTTACACACTTACATTGACTTGTCACAATCCCACTGGGGATCAAAGCGCTTCTGTATCTGCCAATGTCAATTTAAATGATAAAAATGATAATGCACCAGCTTTTCAACTGAACTATTACTATGGAACAGTACGAGAAGGTCTCATAACAGATATCATTGATTTAAAAGTAACAGACCTCGATATAACCCCAGGAACATTGACATATACCATCACTGGAACTGGTAAGTCTAATTTCCTAGTTACCGCTGCGGGTGTATTGCGAACCAGTGTACCATTGGATATTGATGATCCCTCTCCAAATCCCACAACCTACACCATAGTTGTTCAAGTTTCCGATACTGTCAACACAGCCCAGACTAACGTTGTAGTTGAAGTTGTTCCATATAATGAATTCATACCATCTTTTACTTCATCCCCTTCTAATCCTACGATAGGGGAACATGCAAAGACTGTTGGTGATGAAATAGTTTCGGCAATGAACACCATTGTATCAGATAATGACAATGGAGGTTTTGGTTTAAAGGAGTTAACATTTAGAATTATTGGTGGTGATCCATCAGCAAATTTTGCTATTAATGAAATTTCTGGGCAAATAACTTTGAAGAAACCTATAGTGGCTGAAGACTTACCAGCAAATCCTATACCACTAAAGGTACTTCTCTCAGATGGAGAAAAGTCTGTTGAGAAAATTATATCTATTACTATTACAAATGAACTGGAAACCTTGCCAACATGTAGCACATTTAGTGTGTATGGATACCTTCCAGAAGATTCTGGAGATGGCACTATTGTGACAAATGGCAAAATACCATGCAGCGAAGGTGCTCAATGGACCTACACATTAACTATTCCTACTGGGGGAACCCAGTTTCAGCTTGGAGGGAGTAACACAAATGAAATGATCGTCAAAACTGGAGTTGTTGCTGCTGCTATGGACTGGGACTTAGGAGTGACGTCATTTACGGATGTCATTGTAGTCAAGGAAACGTCAAACAATAATAATTATGTCTTAGTAAAATCATACATTTCATTACTTCCCAGAGATGACGGTCCTCCAACCTGGACAGGTGGGACCCTTAATAATGTACCTGAAGATAGCACATATGGATTTTTGGTTTACCAAGCAACTGCAACAGACTCAGATCTTCCACCTGATTTTATCAACAATGTCTTTCTGAAAGATGATTATGATATATTTGGTATTCGCGAAACATGGTCTACTCATGATGTGAAAGTAGATGTAGTAGTTATAAATCCAGAAGTTCTTGATTGTGAAACAACCTCTAGTTACAATCTTGTATTAGTTGCGAAAGATGACGATAACCCAGATGTTGGTCATTCGTTTACTGTAACAATAGTAGACACCAATGAATTTGCACCAACCTGTGATCCTTCTTCAATCGAAATAGATATAGAGGAGGCTTCTACAACTTCAGTGCCAATGGTATTATTTGCGGATTTACGTTGTGTTGATCCTGACCAAAGTGCAGCTACTCTAACATATTCAATTACATCTGAGAGTCCTGCTGGCTACCTACAGGTTGCAAACAATCCTTCAACCGGAAAATTAGAATTAATAAAACAACTTGATTATGAGACATCTGCAGCCCGTCAAATCACAGCCTCTGTTACTGTAAATGATGGTGTGAAGATTTTCAATATGCCTGTTATCATTAATGTAATAGCTAGTAATGAAGATACCCCGGCTATTACCTCAACTACTTCTATAAATTTACCTGAAAATGAACCTTTGCATACCGATCTTAGTGGTTTTTCTATCTCAGGAAATGATAATGATGATGGTGATCATGGAAATATTGTATACTCCATTGCAAGTCAAAATCCAGCAAATCAATTTGCTGTAGACTGTAATAATGGGAAAATAACATTAGATAAACCTTTAGACTATGAAGTTGGCACCACAGCAAAATTTAATTTAGTGGCTACAGATGGTGGAGGATCATCAGTATCTGTAATCCATACTGTCAATATTAAAAATGTCAATGATGTCATTCCGAACTGCATCAATTATGTACATGCCACTGTTGATGAAAATATTAATACTCAAAGCAACATTATTGATTTGAGCTGCACAGATTTAGATGGTGATGTTGATAAGACTGGATTTATATACAGCATCCCCACAACTGATGGTGCTAATACTAAGTTTGAAGTTGTTGGAGGTGCTCTCATGCTAAAAGCGGGTGCTCCTTTAGACTATGAAACAAAAACACAGTATGTGTTCAATATTGATGTTACAGATGCAATTGGCTCAGGTACAGCTCATACAATAAAAATACCTGTAACTATTGACGTGAATCCCTTGCCAGAGTCTACTCCTCGATTTGAAGATGGCTCTGGTAATGTTCAAACTGCTGATTATACAGTCAATTGTGATGAAAACCAGAAACCAGGTACTGATGTAACAGGATCATTAATAACAGCTACAGATGCTGATGCTGCAGGAACACCTGAAGGGACTCTGATATTTAGTATAATACAACCTGTTCCTTCTGATAGCTTTTATATTGACAGCGGCAATGGGAAAGTATATACAAGTGTAGAACTAGACCGTGAAAGCCAGTCATCATACAAACTAACCCTACAGGTTGAGGATAATTCATCGCCAGTACACAAGTCAGCTACTATTGGTTTGATCATTACCGTAACTGATAAAAATGACAATGCTCCTGTATTCAGTGAAAACTCTTATAATTTAGAAGTTCTGGAAGCAACAAAAGCTGTATTTCATAAGTTTGCAGCTTCCGATGCAGATGATAACACCAACAGTAATAATGTTATAACCTTTTCAGCCCTTTCAGCACCCCAGTTTTCAATGACTGGTTTATCCAATTACCAAATATCACCACAAAATGCTTTCAATTATGAAACAGATCCAAAAGAATATTCAATTACAATAAGAGCTAAGGATGGAGGTACATCAGGAGCACTAGAAACAGATATAGTTGTCAATGTAAGAGTGTTGCCTGTTAATGAAGATCCACCAACTATTAGTAATCCAGGAACACCAACTGTAGGAGAGAATGCTGCAGCTGGAACCACAATTGTAAAAGTTGTAGCCAGTGATCCAGACTTACCTTCTGATGCATCTCCGTGGCATGGGAAAGTCATGTTTTCACTTGAGCCAGTATCTCCTACATCTCTATACTTTTCAATCCATCCTTTTACTGGTGAACTAAAGTTATCAAAAGAATTAGACTATGAGACAGACACATCCCATACAGTAAAGGTTATAGCGAGAGACATGGCCACTCCACCAAAATATGCAACCCCAATGAATGTGGTTATCAGTGTTACAAATGCCAATGATGTTAACCCAACTTGTGTTCCTGATGGTTATGTGTTGTTAACTCGCGAAGACTCAACTACTGATACAATAGATATTTTCTGCAGTGATAAAGAGACAGCAGATGGTGGTGTAAATGCATACCAAATAAAGTCAGTGGATGGTGTTGCTGGTGGCAGTTTATTTACAATTGCTACCACACCTGGAAAAGGTATACTCACTGCCGCAGGACCATTTAACTATGACACCAAAAACAACTATGATGTTGTTATTGGGTTCATTGATGATGATGGGGGTTCATCCGGAGAGTTAACCTCCTATGCAACAGTTAATGTCTTCATTACTGATGTAATAGACAGTACACCATCCATTGCTAATATTGTTTCTGTATTCAACCTTGATGAAAATACTCCAGTAAATACCATCATATTAGATGCTGATTCAGCTCCAGCTACATATGAGACTGAATGGAGAAAATGTTTAGCAAGCAGTTCAAGTAGTTGTCTGCCAACATATGAGTATTCACTGGCTGTGAGTGATGTCAATTTCAATTCTAAATTTAAAATTGACCGTTTGACAGGTGAAATCAGAGTTGCACAACTTATTGACTTTGAAACTATGACTTCTAAAACAACAACATTGACAGTGAAATTGGCGGATGTTACAGGCAGAGACCAGAAGACTGGGGTTGTTGCCTTTGTTGATCATGCTGTTGCAGTGACTCTGAAGAACGTAAATGATGAACCACCAGTATATAATCCAGCACGATATGAATCATGTGTCAATGAAGTGGGTGCAGGTGCAGTGGTCCCTGGAATAACTCTAACAGCAACTGATATAGACACAAGTCCATTTGCACCAAATCATCAAATTGTTGCTGGTAATGCTGATGGAAACTTTGGGATTTCTGGTAATACTATATCAATTGTTGGCTCACCAAAATTTGACTATGAGAGCGCAACCAAATTTTATAACCTTACTATAGAAGTGAAAGATGGTGGCTCTCCTGATCTCACTGGAACTGCTCTAGTATATATCTGTGTGAATCCTTCTAATGAGTATCCTCCCGTTTGGAATCCAATTCCCACTGGTGTTAATTTTCCAGAGACAAAGGCTCAAGGAACTACTGTCCTCACCATAGCAGCAACGGATAATGATCAAGGTGTTGATGGAGATGTTACATACAGTATAGACCCCGCTAGTGCAGTATTTTCTATAGATCCACTGGCTGGAACTATCTATAATGTTTCACCCATTGACTTAGAAAAAGCAGCAACTCTGCCCACTTACACACTGACTGTAAAGGCTACAGATTCAGGAGCGAAGTCGATTCAACAGGATATTGATGTGACTATAGTCGATGTTAATGATGTTTATCCTCATTGTGATGTTTACCATAAAGTTGTAACATTAGCAGAACAAACAGCAGCAAGTGATATTAATGTGTTTGATTTAACATTGCTTAACTGCGCTGACAGAGATAAAACATCTCCAAACAATGCTATCAGTTACTCTAAAGTTGGACTGTGGAACCCATTTAAATTGAATGCAGCTGGGGTGATTATTCAACTGACAAGTAGTCTCACAGTTGATTATGATACTGGTCCTAGATCGTACAAGAGGGTAGTTAGGGTTCAAGATCAAGGGCTGACTCCAGGACCATTATACAGGGATATTACTATTCAAATCGACATTACAAGTGTAAATAATGATGCTCCAGTCTTGGCTATTAGTTCATATAATGCCCCTTATTCAACATCTCCAATCCCCTTGCCAGAAGATACAACCAGATTAACACATTTGGCAACAATGTCTTGCACTGATAAGGATGGTGGATTGGATGGTAATGTAATTATGACTTTCAGTTCTGGTAACTTCAATAATTGGTTTAGCATTCATCCCCTCAGTGGAGAAGTTAAGGTAGCCAAAGAACTAGATGCTGAAGCTAATCCTGGTACTATCACTCTAATTGTGGATTGCAGTGATCAAAGCACCTCTACAAAGAAATCTGTACAATCTACACCTCCCACATCATTGCAGATTATTATACAGGATGTCAATGATAATTATCCAACTTGCCCCGTTCAATATATTGCAGCATCAGTGATGGAAGGCAAGGTGTTTGCAAATACAAATACCGCAGGTTCTGCAGTTGCAGAGATTGCAGGTTGCACTGATGCTGATGTCACGGCAGTCTTTGGAACAAACTCACTTGTTTATGAGATAATTAAGCAGGTAAAAATTGATACTACTACTACACCTGATACCAGGACAGATATCACACTTACACCTCATTTTGCTTTGGCAAATGGTAAATATATTGCTGTCAGCAATAACCCAGCAGGATTTGAAATGGACTACGAAATTGTCGACCAAAGACTTTATGAACTCACCGTAGATGTGAGAGATCATAATGGCATTGCACCCTATCTCAGTACAGAGGTTGCAGTTACAGTTGCGGTATTGCCATCAAATGAATTTGCACCTGTTTGGACATTAAACAATCCATACAAGTTCTATATATCCGAAAATATTGTAGCTGGTACCATTATTCACACTTTTAGTGCTGGTGATGTTGATGATAAAGACATGGGCTCTCATGGCGATATCAATTTTGAGTTTACTTCTAATCCAGATAAAATTGTATCAATAGATGATGTTGGTAATAATTTAATTCTAACTCAAAGTATCGATAGAGAGACAAAAGATTTATATACTGGAATTACTATAAAAGCTACAGATGGTGGAAAGTCTAACACATTAGATATCGAGTTAGTTATAGAGGATATAAAGGACACAGTGCCAGTATGTTCATCTGAACAGTTTGAGGTTGACATTTTGGAAGGCACAGTTGATGGATCAACTGTATTTGCATTAGGATCTCCTACATGCAATGATGCTGACCTCTCTGATACATTAACATTCACCATCACTGGAGGAACAGGAGCAAGTATTTTCGAGTTCTTAAACAGTGGTGTCAATGATGGTACGATTATTGTAAGTACAGGTGGAAAAAACTTCCTCGAATACGACCTTGTTCTTGCTAGCTATCCCCCAATATGGTCCTTGGATATCCAAATAGAAGATAGTGTCGGTATGTCTACAATAACCAAGGTTTTAATTTATGTTCAACCTGTCAATGAATTCACACCAGTGTTCACTAATGTTCCAGCAAGTGGATACTATGCCACATTCATTAACCCATTACCAGAAGATACTACTGTAAACACTAAAATAGCACTCGTTTCTGCCTTGGATAGTGATTATGGTAATGATGGTAATTTACGATTTGATATTACCAGTCTTAAAGACCTTTCGAGTGGAACACCAGTACTTATTGTAAATACAAAATTTAATATCGATCCAATAACAGGTTACATTTATCTAGGATCTGCCTTGGATAGAGAAACTGTTCAGAGTTATGAGTTAGAGATCACAGTCCATGATCAGGCAATAATGCCAATCCCAACCAATCAAAAAGTGGCCATTGAACAGCTGCGCATAACTGTCGGTGATGTTAATGATAAGTATCCAAGATGTGATCCACAGGTATATCATAGTTCTATAGATGTTTCAGGGGCAAAAGATGGAAATAAAATCGCAACCTTGTCATGTACTGATGATGATGAAGTTCTTACTCCTAATGCAATTCTAACATACTTTATTAGTTCAGGTAATACTGGTGATACATTTACTGTAGATAAAGGAGGAAATATGTTACTCAACAGCGCTTCACTTCTCAATAAAGATACAATTCCTTACTATGAACTGTCTATTAAAGTTACTGATAATGGAGCTATACCACTTTCTACCAGTGCCATTGTTATCATTGACATAATAACAACAGCTAACAAGGCTCCAGTTTTTCAGGATGGTAATGGCATACGACGCATTGAGGTTTTAGAATCGATAGCTGTTGGTTCAACTATATCCGCAGTGTATAGTCCATTCCTAGCTGATGATGCTGATGAGAATGACCCAACTAAGGTATTGGAATATTACATTGATAGTACTGTGATTGGCCAGAGGCCTCCATCAAGCACAGCCTCGCTAGCCACACCTATTGATCCACCCTTTTCAATATACTGTTGTCCATGGTCTGATGTTGGTAATATCAAGACAGCTGTTGTTGTTACCACTGCACCCTTAGATGCTGAAAGTGTATCCCGGTGGGATGTGACCCTGAAGGTGGTTGACCCAGCTCCACATTCAGCTTCTGACACACTGTTACTTCATATTTATGTTAGAGACGTCAATGATAATGCTCCCAAATGTACAGCAACTGATGCTAATGGTCGGGTAATTGTTGATGTTTCAGAAAGTGCAACTAAGGATTATATTGTTGCTAATCTGAAAACATTTTGTAAAGATGCTGATGACGGTGATACAGCTAGACTAATGTTTAAGTTAGATGCAGCTTCAGATCGTGACTTCTTTGATTTGGAAGAATCAACTGGAATTGTTACATTACGCCAAGATCTTGATTACGAGTTAAGAGAGCAACACTGGCTGACAGTCACAGTCAGAGATCAAAGAAACCTTGAAAGTCGCTCTGATGTCTACTTTAAAGTTATTGATGAGAATGATAATTCCCCGGTATTTGAACCAGCTGAAACTTATGTATCTGTAATGGAAAATGTTGCAGGAACCACCACATTGAAAGAAATTAAATGGACAGATGCAGATGGAACAAGCCCTAACAATCAAGTAAAAACTGCAATCCAAGGAAAATTAACTCCAACACCAAATCCAGTTAACCCATTTACAGTTACTCTTATTGGTGGTGATATGGTTCGGATTGAGTTAGTAAATGTGGTTGACAGAGAAACATACCCATCATTTGAACTAGAAGTTCTTGGAGTTGATCTGAGTACAACACTAGGTGTTCCAGGTCAACTAACTGGCACTGCAACCATTCATATTGTTATCCAAGATGTGAATGACAATCCCCCAGTTTTCACAAGCAATTCACTGAATGCTGATGTTAAGGAATGTACTCCCATTGGTTCAGTGGCTACAAAGGTAACAGCAACAGATGATGATATAGGTATTAATGCAAAAATTACATACAGCATCACTTCATCGACTGGGCCTGGTCCACAATCCGATTTTATTTTCAATACAGCCACAGGAGAGTTTGTAACCCAAGTTGCTCTAGACCGTGAGAATCTCTCTCGGCAGTCATATACCTTTGTTATAGCAGCCACCGATGGAAAGTACACTAACTCACAGACTCTCACAATCACTATAACAGATTGCAACGACAATCCACCTACATTCTCCGTTCCACTAAATACTATAACATTAGAGATCACGGAAATCAGACCGGCCCCTCAAACAGCTATGCCTCTCTCATTGGATTATGGTCAACAAGGAACTGATGCAGATGAGCCGGGTACTGTAAACACAGACTTCCTATTTGAGATTAAAGCTGGAGTTGGAAAAGAACGATTCTCTATTGATTCAGAGACAGGGGAAATAACATCACTTGTTAAACTCGACAGAGAAGAAGCAACTGAGTATACATTATTGGTTGAAGTAAAAGATAAAGGCACTGACCCGGGGCAACATACAACATCAGTAACAGTTCATATTGACGTAGTTGATGAGAATGATAATGATCCAATATTTCAGAATTCCAAATACGAAGCTGTGGTAAAGGAACTCTCACCTGTTGGGACATCCATAATGACAGTTTTGGCAACAGATCAAGATAAAGATGGTAATGCACTTGTCTCATATTCTATTGATACAATGAGGGAAGATGGAGTGGTTCCTAATAATGTTAACATGTTTTCACTTAGTTCAGTAACTGGCATCATTCTAACTAATAATGTTTTGGACTACGAAAAAAAGAGCAAATATACATTTTATGTAAAGGCTGAAGATAGTGGTGCACCATCGCGGCATTCGTTTGCACTACTTCATATATTTGTTACAGATATTAATGATAACGACCCTGTATGGATTAATACTCAGAGTGCCAACTTCTACAGTTTGGAATTCGTGTACGATTTATCAGATGGAACACCAGTTGGTAAAGTTGAAGCATTGGATGCTGACTCTGGGCTATATGGACGTGTTATTTATAAGATGGTATCTCCAACTGAGAAAAGCGATGTTTTTGAATTAGATGAAGTTACAGGAAATATTCGATTACAAGTGGAGAAATCATTGTTACCATACCAACGATATAGACTTTCTATAGGGGCATTCGATAATGCAGCTCCAACACGAGCGAGTGAATGCGCGATTAGAATTGACACTTTTGTTGCTAGTCAACATCTTGTGCGAATGACTGTGGCTTCGAATGAAGACGACTTCATAAACAGTGCAAATTTAAATAATTTTATCAGCCATCTTACAAACCTCATTCAAACACAGTACCCTACGGGACGTGCAGCTCTTTCTCATTACATGAGGTTGGATGTTTCAGGCAGAAGGAGGAGGTCATTGTTACAAAGTGTGTCAGGAATCTCAGCCTATGTCTATGGTGTAAGGAATAATGAGGCTGACACTCTGTCTGGTATTGATAACAACAAGCCGCTGCTTACATCTCGAGAAGCCCTTAAGCTGTTCCAACAAGACCCTTCTGGAACACCAGTATCTGCATTGGAAACCCCAACATTATCTAACACACCAATAACCAAAGTCGAAGGATATCCTGTAACCTTAGAAACAACTGTTCCATTCCTACAAACACCTGGTGGTATTATATTAATGATACTGGTTGCTTTGGCATTGGCAGCATTACTAGCGTTAGCTGCTTATGGGCTTTATAGACTCTATATGTGGTTAAAGGGGCGACCGGGGAAACCTGCACATGCTCCAAAGCCCAAACCCAAACCCAATCCTAAACCTAAGCCCAAACCTGTAAATGAAACTAAACCTGAACCAGTTCAGTCAAAGCCAAAGCCCTCTGGAAATGGTAAGAAAAAATTTAAAAAGACAATAAGAAAAGTTATGACTATGAATAAATTAGCATCTGGGAAAGCCATTGATCCGAGTACAGGGAAAGTTTATGTTTACAATAAATTAACTGGTACCACTAGATGGCTAACCACAACCGAAGGGAAAAGTATATCGCAGCTAAAACCAGTTGATGTTAAGAAAATCGATGATCCAAATCCCCTCAGAGTCCACGATTAGTCCGAGTCCGAGATTAGTCCAACTAGCGCGATTGAGTTTATAAACAATTTCATATCGATCTCTGCAACCAATACATTAAACAATACAAAACATTTTGACTGTTTTAAAAAAATTCATTGTAAATATAACTATAAATTTGATTAATAGTAGCTGAGAAGTAATAGAACAACACTTGAAGTTTTTGCGCTGAATATGAATAAAAACTTAATTTATGTCTCATTTGTTACTGTATTAGTAACCCTGAATGTAGCCTTGAATAGGCTTTCCATGATTTGGAAGTCACATAGAATTACTCGGAAACTTGAGGTACGATTAGTAGTGCATAGTGCATAATCTTGTGCTTTGGCAGCCTCATGGAGTGAATTAGCATGGTGGACAGCCCATGACTTTCTTGAGACGCATCTTAAAGGACACTGGCCTTGAAGATGCAGATGATATAGCAAATGTCATGGGTGATAAGCTGGCACAGCATTCTTAAAAATGCAGCTGCAATGCAGCATGCTGATCCTAGAAGTAGTACTACCTCTATGGTATACCTACATACCTACATAGTAGTAGTAGTAGTAGTAGTAGTAGTAGTAGTAGTAGTAGTAGTAGTAGTAGTAGTAGTAGTAGTAGTAGTAGTAGTAGTAGTAGTAGTAGTAGTAGTAGTAGTAGTAGTAGTAGTAGTAGTAGTAGTAGTAGTAGTAGTAGTAGTAGTAGTAGTAGTAGTAGTAGTAGTAGTAGTAGTAGTAGTAGTAGTAGTAGTAGTAGTAGTAGTAGTAGTAGTAGTAGTAGTAGTAGTAGTAGTAGTAGTAGTAGTAGTAGTAGTAGTAGTAGTAGTAGTAGTAGTAGTAGTAGTAGTAGTAGTAGTAGTAGTAGTAGTAGTAGTAGTAGTAGTAGTAGTAGTAGTAGTAGTAGTAGTAGTAGTAGTAGTAGTAGTAGTAGTAGTAGTAGTAGTAGTAGTAGTAGTAGTAGTAGTAGTAGTAGTAGTAGTAGTAGTAGTAGTAGTAGTAGTAGTAGTAGTAGTAGTAGTAGTAGTAGTAGTAGTAGTAGTAGTAGTAGTAGTAGTAGTAGTAGTAGTAGTAGTAGTAGTAGTAGTAGTAGTAGTAGTAGTAGTAGTAGTAGTAGTAGTAGTAGTAGTAGTAGTAGTAGTAGTAGTAGTAGTAGTAGTAGTAGTAGTAGTAGTAGTAGTAGTAGTAGTAGTAGTAGTAGTAGTAGTAGTAGTAGTAGTAGTAGTAGTAGTAGTAGTAGTAGTAGTAGTAGTAGTAGTAGTAGTAGTAGTAGTAGTAGTAGTAGTAGTAGTAGTAGTAGTAGTAGTAGTAGTAGTAGTAGTAGTAGTAGTAGTAGTAGTAGTATCTATGATAATCTACCCCGACACAGAGCTACCTAAAAGAGACTCAAGTGGCGGGAGAACTCTTCAACCGACGGTTCCATACCCTCCTTTGTCACACCAGTCACACCAGGTCACTTCTAGTCAATGAATTTCCATGTCAGCGATAGGTTCTCGGATTCAAACAATCTATCCCTACGACTAGCTTGGGGCCCCCAATTTACAGGTGTTTCCGCATTTTTTAGATTTATTCCAACAATGGGTAGTCAGTTGAGTTTAGTGAATCGGTTACCTGAGCATACGGCCTATCGAAGTCGGGTATTCTAGGAGTGGCGGTGTCATAGACTCCAGTGTAGCTAGTGATCAAGCTTGCTATGAGTTAAACCTTTATTCCCTAATTTCGGAGTCGCAAAAACTCATTCAATAAATAATCCCGCCTAAGAGCACTAAGTAAGTGAAAGCATTTCCCCTGCTACTACTAGTATCGGCATGCTGCATTGCAGCTGCATTTTTAAGAATGCTGTGCCGGCTTGTCGACAAAATTGCACCGCCACAACTCCCTATCACCCATGACATTTGCTAGATCATCCGCATCTTCAAGGCCAGTGTCCTTTAAGATGCGTCTCAAGAAAGTAATGGGCTGTCCACCATGCTTATTCACTCCATGAGGCTGCCAAAGTACAAGATTATGCACTGGCTGGTCGTCACGGCGAAAGTAATGTCCTGCAAAGCGGAGGCGATTTTGTTCTAGTGTCAAGCTTGGGGGAACCAATGAGACACCTCCAATGTTATATAGTGTCTGGTTGGAGATGTGTGCGTTGAACTTGACACAATGAACCCGGCGTAGCATTCTTGTGAATGTGCCATCCAGAGATTTGGTGTCCTCAGCAGTTAGAGCCCAGCATGGACTCCCTTAGAGTACTGGAACTACAGCTGCTCTAAATAATCGGACCTTAAGTTTCCGATTAATTCTCGGTGACTTCCAAATCCTGGAAAGCCTATTCAAGGCTGCCCATGCCTTTCCCTTACGTATTCGAAGGTCCTCACCTGACTTCCGGATCCATGATTCCAGGTAACAGAAGTCATCCACATGCTCAAGCATACCATCTTTTGAGCTTATGCTCATCCGATCAGAGACGTGCTGAGGTCTTTCAAAGTTAACTGTCAAAATTTTGGTCTTTCTGGAGTTAATAAAAAGACCAACAAGAAGTAGCATGTTCTAATGAGCTGAGGAGCCGTTGGACTCCCTCTAGTGATTCTGAGAGTACTCCTAAGTCACCAGCAAAGTCTAGATCAGTTAGGTACTTGGCAGGATTTCCTCGACTTCTGGAGCCAGTAGGTGGAGTTATCATCACCCCATCATCATTATGATGATCTAAGGATGATGCTAGCACGCAGACTAAATCTTACCTTGACCACAATAAGGCGGTGATCACTGGAGAAGGGTCGTAGTGTAAATGCATTACAGTCTTGTATAGACCTCATGTATTTCCTACGAAGCAGGATATGGTCTATCTGGGACTTGTGACCACTGGGTCCACTATGAGTCCATAGCTTTCCAGTTCGCTTCTTGAACTGGGTTCCAGCCGAAAACAATCCATTTCCAGAGATAAAATCCTGAAGATGGACGGAATTTCGGTTAACACTATTGCTATAGACCCAGGCCGATGTAGGTGATTGATGCAGACTTGCATTAAAGTCTCCCAGGAATGTTAAGAATGCATGCTGATCCACTCCATCAGTAGCTGCTTGCAGATTCTGGTAGAAATTTTCCACCTCCTCTACAGGGGCAACACTAGTTGGAGAGTAGCATACAATCAGAACCACCTTAGGAAACTTCTTAGCCAGCCTTCCAGAACATGAGAAGTGGCAACGGATGATGCGGTTAGAGATTTGGTCTATTTTGTCCAATGCTGCATGTGCAGTTGGATTCATCAATAGACCAATTCCACCATTGCCACTATCATCTGCTGAAGCGAGGGCGAGTCGCCAACCGCCCCCCATGTCCTTAATCAGAACCTCATCAGTCTGTCCAGTCTGCATTCGGTGCTCTTGAACACCCACTGCACTAAGAGAAAGCTTATCTGCCAAGGCAGTCAGCTCACCTTGTCGCATTGGGGACCCGAGTGTTAGGGTGTTTACTGAGGCTAGTCTAGTGACTTGCCTCAGATTCACCAATGGCTTTGCTGGTCGGGGTGGAACATAAGAGTAGCATCCAACTCCAGAATCCCTCTCCCCCTCTCAATCTGGCCTCCCTGGTGACCCAGGGTTTGGGCCAGAAAGGTCATCAGGAAAGGGACTCAAAGAATTGTTTGCCGCTCTCTCTCCAGTAGGGGGTGAGACAGGCAGCCGGTCAGGAGATAACTGACGCCTGTGAGGCCGATTGTGTCCAGTCATTCCACTGGCCTCTAGTGGCTGGACCTCCGCATTACTAATGTAATCCATAGTGGGGGGTTGGGGGGTGCTTTTTTGCCGAGTCAGCTCTCGGGGCAAATACCACACCCTGGTTTGCCAATCCACAGGGTGGGTGTCGCAGTGGAATCAGATATGAGGCCCATCACCCATATCTACTCTCACGCACATGACCCACCATTGGCTGTGCAGCTCATCTGCTGGGTCATGCCCTGTACCCCTGCTGCCAGGTGCAGGTCGCAGTGAAGTGCACTCAGAGTGGACATGAGAACACTCTACTCCTGACCAGCCATTGGTAGATCACCATCTGCCTGGCCAGGCCATATACCCCTGCAGCCAAGTATATGGGTCCTTAATCCAGGACCACGGGCGTCCTTATCCCAGAACGAAGGGGATCCTAGTTACAGGACCAGATTTGCCCTAGTAAGAGGGTCTATGCAGCTACAGGTGGCACCTCCTTTATGCTGCATGGAGGTGGCAAGTTTTCTTGATCAATGACATAGAATACCTGACCTGACCTATCAAAGGCCTTGAAGAAGTCAACAAAGATAACAGCCAGATGCCTGTCTTTCTTTTTTGATAACTCTTCAATTATCCTTCTAAGTGCCAAAATGGGCTCCATGGTCCCACGACCTTTACGGAACCCATTCTGAGTTCCACGGAGCAGTCTCTCAATGGGATCCCTGATGCGATTTAATATAATTCTATTGTATAGCTTTGCAGCAATCGAGATCAATGAGATTCCACGAAAAGAACCATATAGAGTGTTAGGTTGCCCTTCTTGGGAACTGGCACCAACTTATTTGTTTTCATTTCTTGTGGGACTCGTCTAACATGGCCTAGACTCTCTATCTATCTATCTATCTCTATCTGACAGTTGGTATCAGACTATCTGATAGTTAGCGCCCCATGGGTAAATCCTTACACCATGGGCCGTTACCTCTCTGACTGACAGCGCAACTAGTTTTTATACGTTGGTTGAACTAAGCTACAATGTTTTGGTTGAACTAGTTTTTTATACGTTGGTTGAACTAAGCTACAATATTTTGGTTGAACTAGTTTCCTTTTCATACGTTGGTTGAACTAAGCTACAATATTTTGTTAGGATAATGTATGGTTGGGATATTGGTATTGGGCATTTTAATTATTGTATTACTTCTGTCTAGTGCTCTAGATTCTCCGGTAAACAACACTATTTGTCTACGGAGTGTCCCCGTTCACTTATTTGATCCGACGACTACAATAAAAACTACCCCCCACCCCCACCCCTCACTCTCTCTCTCTACCCCTACCGCCTACCCTACTCAATTCTATTAAACTAACGCTATGGACAATCTTCACTGTGATTTTTGCTTCTCTGTGTTCACTAATTCAGATTGTAAATTGCATTGTGAGCTTTGTGGCTTCACATATCACTCACAATGTGGCACATGTCTCACCCAAAGCGAGGTGGATACCTATTTGAGCACGGTTGGTGGTCTGTGGTGCATTTACTGTTATTTGGAACTGTTTCCTTTTGGATATGTTAATAGTGATGATGACGATATATTTGGTGATTCGTCTACCCATTGTAATTTAAACTTCGACGACGATCTATCTAATTCTCCATTCAATGATATTGATCCTGACATAAATTTAGATAATAACAATATTTCTCGGGGTTATCACACAGCTGATACTTTTAATAAAGAATTCGGTAACTTAGAGAACTCTAAGTCGTTCTCGGCTTTTCATGTCAATAGCCAAAGCCTACCAACACACAAGTGTGAAATATCAAATTTTTTCCAAACTTTGTCGAGTGATTTCGATGTGTTGACATTTTCTGAAACATTTATGAGCACTTCTTCGGACCCCTCAGAAATTACTTTTCCAGGTTATGAGTTGGTCTCACAGGATAGGCGTGACACAAAACGAGGCGGCACTGCAATTTTCATTCGAGATGAGTTCGATTTTATTGAACGTACTGATTTACGAATATCGGGACCTGAGAATTGCTGGATCGAAGTAAAACGTCCCCATCCAAATAAACCTCTAATAATAGGATGTATGTATGTTTCCCAAACAGTTGACCGTAATAATTTTATCGATGATTTGGATAACTTACTATCCATGCTAGCTGATAAAGGCTATGACGTGATCATTACAGGTGACATGAACATCAATTTTAAAAAACCTTGTAATTTAACTCTTAATTACCTTCAAACCATAAACTCAAACGGTTTTAAGCAGGTCATTACAAAGCCAACTCGCATTAAAAGTTCTCCACCATCTTTGCTTGACCATGTCATAACCAATATTAATACATCGATATCTAATGAGGGTGTTTTCCTAACAGAAATTGCTGATCACTTACCGACATTCGTGATCTTAACAGATTATTCTAATTATTTCAGGCCTGATACTACGAACTTTATTTATGATTATTCAAATTTTGATCATACAACATTTTTAGCTGATTTGTCAGACATTGACACGTGGACCTATAATAACGCGAATAATCAGTTAAGAGATCGCTTTGATATATTTTATTCAAATTTAGATGCAATATGTCAAAAACATGCCCCACGCAAAAAAAATCCAAAAAAACTGGTGCCTCATAAACCCTGGCTTACCCAATCACTGGTAAAGTCAATCAATAAAAAAAATAACTTATATGCGAAATACGTTCATAAAGAAACCCCGAAAAACCATTTAATATATAAAACATATAGAAATAAACTTACAACAATATTAAGGAGCGCGGAACGGGATTATTATACATCACAATTTGATAAAAATAAATCAAATATGCGGAAAACTTGGCGTACTATAAATACTGCTCTTGGTCGAACACCGAAAAAATCCATTCCACGTAAAATATCCGTGTCTGATGGTAACATTGAGTCATTGATCACTGAACCAGGTGATATGGCCGAAATATTTAATAAATTTTTCACTTCTATAGGTCCTTCTCTCTCCAATGAAATTCCCATATCTCCCCGTTGTCCTCTGCGACATATTAGGCATAAAAAATCGAACTCCTTTGCACTTATAAAAACGACACCGGTTGAGGTGCAATATTTTATCTTAGACATAAAAGAAGCCTCAGCTACAAATGATAAATGCCCAATCAAACTTATAAAGCTGGCTGCTCGTATTTTGAGTGAACATATCTCGGAATTAATAAATATAAGCATTGTAAATGGTTTTTTTCCAAATTCGCTCAAGCAAGCACAAGTAATACCTGCCTATAAATCTGGTGATCCGCGTTTTACAACTAATTACCGTCCAATCTCACTATTACCAGTTATGAGTAAATTATACGAGCGTATAATATGTCCAGCTAGCTTCATATTTAGATAATTACCTCATACTAAATAGTAACCAGTACGGCTTTAGGAAAAAATACACTACGTCGTATGCAATTCTCGATATCGTAGAAAAGCTGCGTGATTTTCTCGATAATAAATTGTCAGCTTGTACTATTTTCATTGATCTTAAAAAAGCGTTTGACACGCTGGATCACGCCATCCTAATCAATAAACTGAAAAGCTATGGAGTCAGGGGGATTCCTTTGCAATTATTTTCTGACTACTTATCTAATCGTGCACAATTTGTAACACTGGATGGATTCAACTCATCACTACAACCAATACTTTGTGGAATACCACAGGGATCGATCCTTGGACCGATCTTGTTCCTGATTTATGTAAACGACCTCCCAAACGCCACATCCTTCTTGACAACCCTTTTTGCTGATGATACAAGTCTAATTAAACATTTAAATAACTTACCAGAATTAATTTCCTCCGTAAACCACGATATAAATGACATTGTAGATTGGTTAATTGATAATAAACTTTCACTCAATCTCAAGAAAACAGAATATACATTATTCTCTAACTCAACACTCTCCCAGGATTCTCTGCCCAAAGTAAAAATTAAAGGTGCAGAAATTTCCAAAGTTAGCTACACAAAATACCTTGGAGTTTTAATTGATAGTAAACTTAACTTTAAAGAGCACATAGCTTACATATTGAAAAAGATTTCCAAATCTGCAGGAATATTTTATAGGCTTCGAAAAATCTTTCCACTTCATATCTTACGTATGTTGTTCTTTGCACTTATTCATCCATATATACAATATGCTATCGTTATCTGGGGTAGCACTTCATCCACGATGTTGAAACCCATACGAGTCGAAGTAAATAAAGTTCTACGAGCAATTACCTTCAGTCACTGGCAATCATCATCGCTCCCGCTTTACCAACAACTAAATATCCTCCCCTTAGAACAGTTATATAAATATGAGGTTTGTAAAGTAATGTTTGACGTATATAATAATATTTCCACTCCTCTGACACCGCTATTCCGTAAGGCATCTGAGATCCACTCCCACAACACACGCTTTGCAGCCTCTGGTCTATTTCATCCTCCTAAAGTCCGTCTGAAGGTTGCTGAGCAATTACTGTCTTTTCAAGGACCCCGACTTTGGAACAGTCTAGCAATCTCTTATAGGGAAATCAAGGGAGAATCTTAAACTTCTGAAGCATGAATTACTAAAATATGAATAATAGCAACTACGGTATAACTGTACGCCTAACTAAAATTGTATGCATGACGCAAAAAATATTATTTATATATATATGTGTGTGTAGGTATGTATGTATGTGTGTGTATATATATTGTATATGTGTATGTGTGTATATGTATATGTGTGTCGTTTGTAATTCATTTATATATCATATCATTTGTGTATGTATGAATGTTATATTGGTGTATATATATGTGTATGCGTGTATATTTAATTGCCCCTAGTTGAGTGTATTTCTAACATTTAGAATTTGGGTAATTTTTTCACCCGGGCGCGGGGTCACGTATATATTTATTATTATTAAATATTATTAAAAAAGAATAATATAGAAATATTAAAATAATATTATTTTTTATTATATTAGTATTATTATTATTACTGTATATAAATCGTATGTTGTAATAGAGGTGTACGTGCGTGTTTCGTAATATTCATACATAGCTATATTTATTATCTGAGTGAGTCTAGCTATATAGGAATATATAAACAGTGCATGTACGTATATACGTGTCTTTAAGTTACCTAACCACCATCTCATTGGTTAATGTTATAATGATTCCACCTGGGCGCGGGGACACGTATATATTTATTATGTATATAATTGTATGTCGAATTGGATGTGTAAGTGCGCGTTTGTAATATATACTTAATATATGAATGAGTTGAATATATATAACTGTGTGTATGTATATATATATATATATATGTGTGTGTCTTCACGTTACCTAAGTACCATGTCACTTGTAAATGTTTCCACCCGAGCGCGGGGTCACGTATATTATTGTATAAAGACTCATGAAGGTGCCTTAGAGTAACCTACCAACCATGTCATTGGTTATGTTT
>JAUCBJ010007463.1:32500-125024 GCA_032718475.1 Nemertoderma westbladi
TGGTCCATGATTCGGAGTTCTTGCATGTTCCATACATTCTACGGCGTTCGATATGATTCATGCTTTGCGGACTACTTGAGGCATATATATTCTTGCCGCCGTCAGTGTTGTGAGTGGTTATACACTTCCTGACTCTGTGCCCAGAAACACCAGTGGCTAGAAAGATGCAGAACGCAAATCTATTAACTGTCCACACGTCCATTCTTGCGTCTGCAGACTCACTGCAACAAATACTGACTGTCTGATATTGCCCCAACACCGCATTTGTATACTGATTTCTGCTGTTTTAATCTGTGTCACATATGGATTCATGTTAATAGTTGGAGAATACTTACGAATAACCGGTAGATCTCTTGGTTTTCATGATCATTGAGGTAAGCGGAGGGGTTTACTATTCACAATTGCCTAGTTCAAATAACAGTGGTTTGTATGAGCTTATGCTGTTTCATAGTCCCCAACGTATGTGAGTTAAGTTTTCCCTATATGCAAGTAAAATTCCTTTATTTATTTATTTGTATTTATTTGAAGTGTTATGGGGCGTCCTCCAAGGAGACACACTTGCACCATTCTTGTTCATTATTGTGGTTGACTATGTTCTACGCATGTCCTTAGATCATCATAATGATGATGGGGTGATGATAACTCCACCTACTGGCTCCAGAAGTCGAGGAAATCCTGCCAAGTACCTAACTGATCTAGACTTTGCTGATGACTTAGGAGTACTCTCAGAATCATTAGAGGGAGCCCAACGGCTCCTCAGCTTATTAGAACATGCTGCTTCTAGTGTTGGTCTTTTTATTAACTCCAGAAAGACCAAAATTTTGACAGTTAACTTTGAAAGTCCTCAGCAAGTCTCCGATCGGATGAGCATAAGCTCAAAGGATGGTATGCTTAAGCATGTGGACGACTTCTGTTACCTGGGATCATGGATCCGGAAGTCAGGTGAGGACCTTCGAATACGTAAGGGAAAGGCATGGGCAGCCTTGAATAGGCTTTCCAGGATTTGGAAGTCACCGAGAATTAATCGGAAACTTAAGGTCCGATTATTTAGAGCAGCAGTAGTCACAGTACTCCTCTACGGGAGTCCATGCTGGGCTCTAACTGCTGAAGACACCAAATCTCTGGATGGCACATTCACAAGAATGCTACGCCGGGTACATTGTGTCAAGTACAATGCACACATCTCCAACCAGACACTATATAACATTGGAGGTGTCTCATTGGTTCCCCCAAGCTTGACACTAGAACAAAATCGCCTCCGCTTTGCAGGACATTGCTTTCGCCGTGAGGACCAGCCAGTGCATAATCTTGTACTTTGGCAGCCTCATGGAGTGAATAAGCATGGTGGACAGCCCATGACTTTCTTGAGACGCATCTTAAAGGACACTGGCCTTGAAGATGCGGATGATCTAGCAAATGTCATGGGTGATAGGGAGTTGTGGCGGTGCAATTTTGTCGATAAGCCGGCACAGCATTCTTAAAAATGCAGCTGCAATGCAGCATGCCGAGCCGATCCTAGTAGTAGTTGCTTTAGTAGTATTATTTACAACATTACAATATTTTGAAATGATGACTATGATCCGACTATCATGACTATTATGACAAAAGTCCTTATTTTAATGAGTCACTGTTTACTGTCACTGTTTACTGTCACTGTTTACTCTCACTGTTTACTCTCACTGTTTACTCTCACTGTTTACTCTCACTGTTTACTGTCACTGTTTACTGTCACTGTTTACTGTCACTGTTTACTGTCACTGTTTACTGTCACTGTTTACTGTCACTGTTTACTGTCACTGTTTACTCTCACTGTTTACTCTCACTGTTTACTGTCACTGTTTACTGTCACTGTTTACTGTCACTGTTTACTGTCACTGTTTACTGTCACTGTTTACTGTCACTGTTTACTGTCACTGTTTACTGTCACTGTTTACTGTCACTGTTTACTGTCACTGTTTACTGTCACTGTTTACTGTCACTGTTTACTGTCACTGTTTACTGTCACTGTTTACTGTCACTGTTTACTGTCACTGTTTACTGTCACTGTTTACTGTCACTGTTTACTGTCACTGTTTACTGTCACTGTTTACTGTCACTGTTTACTGTCACTGTTTACTGTCACTGTTTACTGTCACTGTTTACTGTCACTGTTTACTGTCACTGTTTACTGTCACTGTTTACTGTCACTGTTTACTGTCACTGTTTACTGTCACTGTTTACTGTCACTGTTTACTGTCACTGTTTACTGTCACTGTTTACTGTCACTGTTTACTGTCACTGTTTACTGTCACTGTTTACTGTCACTGTTTACTGTCACTGTTTACTGTCACTGTTTACTGTCACTGTTTACTGTCACTGTTTACTGTCACTGTTTACTGCCACTGTTAACTGTCACTGTTTACTGTCACTGTTTACTGTCACTGTTTACTGTCACTGTTTACTCCACTCTAAACCCGAGCAACATCCTGGAGAATATGTCAAGATTTGCTGGAATCTGCTAATGCAGGAGTGATAAACCTGTAGTCGGTATATAAAAGCTTCTCCTGTCACAGCACACTGGCATCATTAAATCTGCAGGCCATTCAATTACATACCATCGCAAGATTCACAATGATATAGGCTGGTGTATTGTCATCGGAACCGGTATAGTATCAGATGACAGAAGAATGCCATTGCATCCACGACCTTCTAAAAAACTGTCATTATCACGTTTTGAATCTCACGTGCCTTCTCTGTAGAAATCATATATAGCCTAATATTGCCCAAAGAACTGACTAACACTGCGCATCATATACCAATAAACTTGGGGAAGAAAACAGCACAACTAATGTAGATTGTTTGTGGCCGAGCCACAAAAATAAAGGCATCCTTAGCTTAGCATAGGGGTACCTACCATTAATCAACCTGTCTGTCTGTCGTGTTTGAACGTTAATAACTCGTTCAATACACATTGAAAAAATAAATTAGTATTATAATGATATATAATATAATCAATTAAATTAATATTAGTTACTCATGACACGGGTTTTGTGGTGTTCGCAATTAGATGGATTCATATATAATAAGTTAGAAATTTCAAACTTGTATTTTTTTCGACTTGGTGCCAGCACCAAATTGTGAAATATGTCAATTTTGTAAAATAATTGTTTGAACCTGTTTTTTGCGCAATAGGGTTTATTTGGGTTCTGGTTTCGATGGAATATATACGAGTTGAACCAGGCGTATCAAACTTTTATCAATATATCAATTTATTGTGTTACCTTGTTTCTTGCGTTATACGGGATTTTGGAAGGTTCTGAATTCAATGGAATAAGTCAAAATTGCATAAGAGTTCTCAATCTTGAATTTTTCGGCGATTGGTGAAACTTGTTGTGCCAGAACCAAATTTCTTAAAATAAGCAAATTAATCAATAGATGGTATCACCTTGTTTCTTGCGTTAGATGGTATCACCTTGTTTCTTGCGTTAGATGGTATCACCTTGTTTCTTGCGTTAGATGGTATCACCTTGTTTCTTGCGTTAGATGGTATCACCTTGTTTCTTGCGTTATACGGGCTTATGAGGGTCTTGAATCCGACGGAATCAATAAAAACAGTACTGGACAGGACATCTCAAACTTGTACTTTTTGGTGATGGGTACGAAATTTGGTGCTAACACCAAAATTTGCCAAATTACGCCGAATAATACGAGTAGCGATAATAATAATAATAATAATAATACGAGTCATCTGGAAAATTAGAAATGTATTCCATTAGAATCAGCGGAACGGCCCACAGAAAACCTGAAAATGTGAATTTCTAGTATCATATTTTTAAGTCAATTAAAATTGTGGTGTTCAAACTGAAAAGTGCTCATTACTTTTTTTTCATTTTTTGCCTACGTAGAGGACTAAAGCTACCATTTATAGTAAGCAGATCATTTTTAAATATTTTCCAATGGATTTTGCGCCCCAAAAAAACTTATATAGAAAAATGATTAGCTAAAAATTGGACTTTTCAAATTATTTGAAAATTGTTCACTACTTGAAATTTTGGTGCTGTAAAATAACCACCCCAATAAATGTTTCCGAAATTTTTTTTCGTTCTGATTAAGACTAGTGAAATCTACTTACAAACAAAAAATCAGAAGTTTTCGTTAAAAAACTTGTAGAATTTAGAGGATGGATTGGGGGGGGGGGGGAGTCAATATGACCCCCACCACCCCCCCTCCCTGGTATTTGTACAATTTATAGCCTGGTACTAATAGGGTTAAGTACCATGCACGGCATGGCAGTTGTAGACTTATATCTAAAATATTGTGGTGATTATTTTTCAATTGAATTTCGGAGGAAGCAGTTAAACGAATGTTCTTAAAATCGGAATTAAAAATAATTTTATTATTTTTATGAGTCCCCATAGAATTAGCTACAATTTTTCGCTGAGGCTTTAAGAGGGTAAATTAATTTAATAAAAATACCCATATTACTACATCGGCATAAGATGCTTTATACCAGTATTTGAAAAATAGGATATGTGGGGGCTATAAATTCCAATAACAACGGGTTATTTCAATTTACTTTAAGCGATAATCGTAACCGATTTCGAATCAATAATTTTAAATTTGAAAGAATTAGGTATAAAGGTCCAGAGGGTGGGCCCCATTCCAAGAGCTAATAAGTATGTTGGCCTAGCAAATAACCATTTAACTAATTTATATACAAACTATACCCAATGTACTGTATATACAAACTATATATCCAATGTACTGTATATACAAACTATATATCCAATGTACTGTATATACAAACCATCTAACTAATATATATACAAACTATAGACCCAATGTATATCCAAGCCATCTAACTAATGTATATACAAACCATATACCCAATGTATATACAAACCATCTAACTAATGTATATACAAACTATATACCCAATGTATATCCAAGCCATCTAACTAATGTATATACAGACCATATACCCAATGTATATACAAACCATATACCCAATGTATTGTATATATATACTACTAATGTATATACTACTAGGATCGGCATGCTGCATTGCAGCTGCATTTTTAAGAATGCTGTGCCGGCTTATCGACAAAATTGCACCATCACATGACATTTGCTAGATCATCCGCATCTTCAAGGCCAGTGTCCTTTAAGATGCGTCTCAAGAAAGTCATGGGCTGTCCACCATGCTTATTCACTCCATGAGGCTGCCAAAGTACAAGATTATGCACTGGCTGGTCCTCACGGCGAAAGCAATATCCTGCAAAGCGGAGGCGATTTTGTTCTAGTGGCAAGCTTGGGGGAACCAATGAGACACCTCCCATGTTATACAGTGTCTGGTTGGAGATGTGTGCATTGTACTTGACACAATGAACCCGGCGTAGCATTCTTGTGAATGTGCCATCCAGAGATTTGGTGTCCTCAGCAGTTAGAGCCCAGCATGGACTCCCATAGAGGAGTACTGGGACTACTGCTGCTCTAAATAATCGGACCTTAAGTTCCGATTAATTCTCGTTGACTTCCAAATCCTGGAACACCTATTAAAGGCTGCCCATGCCTTTCCCTTACATATTCGAAGGTCCTCACCTGACTTCCGGATCCATGATCCCAGGTAGCAGAATTCATCCACATGCTCAAGCATACCATCTTTTGAGCTTATGCTCATCCGATCAGAAAATTGCTGAGGACTTTCAAAGTTAACTGTCAAAATTTTGGTCTTTCTGGAGTTAATTTAAAGACCAACACTAGAAGCAGCATGTTCTAATGAGCTGAGGAGCCGTTGGGCTCCCTCTAGTGATTCTAAGAGTACTCCTAATTCACCAGCAAAGTCTAGATCAGTTAGGTACTTGGCAGGATTTCCTCGACTTCTGGAGCCAGTAGGTGGAGTTATCATCACCCCATCACCATTATGATGATCTAAGGACATGCGTAGAACATAGTCAACAACAATTATGAACAAGAATGGTGCAAGTGTGTCTCCCTGGAGGACGCCCCATACTACTACTACTAGGATCGGCATGCTGCATTGCAGCTGCATTTTTAGGAATGCTGTGCCGGCTTGTCAACAAAATTGCACCGCCACAACTCCCTATCACCCATGACATTTGCTAGATCATCCGCATCTTTAAGGCCAGTGTCCTTTAAGATGCGTCTCAAGAAAGTCATGGGCTGTCAACCATGCTTATTCACTCCATGAGGCTGCCAAAGTACAAGATTATGCAATGGCTGGTCCTCACGGCGAAAGCAATGTCCTGCAAAGCGGAGGCGATTTTGTTCTAGTGTCAAGCTTGGGGGAACCAATGAGACACCTCCAATGTTATATAGTGTCTGGTTGGAGATGTGTGCATTGTACTTGACACAATGAACCCGGCGTAGCATTCTTGTGAATGTGCCATCAAGAGATTTGGTGTCCTCAGCAGTTAGAGCCCAGCATGGACTCCCGTAGAGGAGTCCTGGAACTTCTGCTGCTCTAAATAATCGGACCTTAAGTTTCCGATTAATTCTCGGTGACTTCCAAATCCTGGAAAGCCTATTCAAGGCTGCCCATGCCTTTCCCTTACGTATTCGAAGGTCCTCACCTGACTTCCGGATCCATGATCCCAGGTAACAGAAGTCGTCCACATGCTCAAGCATACCATCCTTTGAGCTTATGCTCATCCGATCTGAGACTTGCTGAGGACTTTCAAAGTTAACTGTCAGAATTTTGGTCTTTCTGGAGTTAATAAAATGACCAACACTAGAAGCAGCATGTTCTAATGAGCTGAGGATCCGTTGGGCTCCCTCTAATGATTCTGAGAGCACTCCTAAGTCATCAGCAAAGTCTAGATCAGTTAGGTACTTGGCAGGATTTCCTCGACTTCTGGAGCCAGTAGGTGGAGTTATCATCACCCCATCATCATTATGATGATCTAAGGACATGCGTAGAACATAGTCAACCACAATAATGAACAAGAATGGTGCAAGTGTGTCTCCTTGGAGGACGCCCCATAACACTTCAAATGGTTCTGTGTCACCGTCAACAGTAGACACAAATGATGTCGAACCATCGTATACTGATCTGATTGCTGCAATAATTTCATCAGGAATCCCATATAATGAAAGTATGCTGAACATACGTGAGCGAGAGACTGAGTCAAAGGCCTTGAAGAAGTCAACAAAGATAACAGCCAGATGCCTGTCTTTCTTTTTTGATAATTCTTCAATTATCCTTCTAAGTGCCAAAATGGGCTCCATGGTCCCACGACCTTTACGGAACCCATTCTGATTTCCACGGAGCAGTCTCTCAATGGGATCCCTGATGCGATTTAATAGAATCCTATTGTATAGCTTTGCAGCAATCGAGATCAATGCGATTCCCCGAAAAGAACCATAGAGTGTTAGGTTGCCCTTCTTGGGAACTGGCACCAACTTATTTGTTTTCATTTCTTGTGGGACTCTTGTTGTTCGGTACATGTCTACTATGATGGGATAGATGAGCTTTAAACACTCAGGTATTTTAAAGACCTCAGGGGGAACACCATCTACTCCACTGGCACGATTGGTCTTAATGCTCTTTGCAGCAGCCTTCACTTCTGCAAAGGAGATATCGCCAATGGGAATATCTGGGAGTACAGACTCAGACACTATTACTTCTATAAAGTTATCAGGCAATACCCTGTCATTATTGAGGAGCTTTTCAAAGTGGGCTTTCCAACCATTGAGGCGATCGGCTGGTGATTCAGCCTTAACCTTGGTGGTTGGTTGGCTTTTCCGCCCAGTAAGCAGATTGATCGATTTCCATGCCTGGGATGATTGCCTGCTGTCGTCAGCATCATTGATGGCATCAACCTGTTGGTTTATTAGCTCCTGTAGATTAACAGAATACTGCCTGTTCAGGGACCTAGATGCAGCCTTAACTGCATTCTTGGCCGCTAAAGTCTGTTTGAGTCGGGACTCTTTCTGCGCCTTATGAAGGTCGTTTCGGCACTTTTGAATTTTGTTGTCAGTCCAGGGGGCCCTTTTCCTGTTTCGAGGGTATACAGGAACTGTTTCTGCAGCTGCTAACTTAACTGCTTTTGTAAAGGCAGTATAGCCCTCACAGTGATCTGCCGCCTCAGAGGCAAGAGCCTCATACCTGTTACTCAGTTGTAGTGTGAAGCTGGATCTCACACTTGGCTGTTGCAACAGAGAAGACCAGTCATGCCGCGGCAAGGCAGATTTCGTTGTTCTGCTAGCACGCAGACTGAGTCTTACCTTGGCCACAATAAGGCGGTGGTCACTGGAGAAGGGTCGAAGTGTAAATGCATTACAGTCTTGTATAGAGCTCCTGTATTTCCTACGAAACAGAATATGGTCTATCTGGGACTTGTGACCACTGGGTCCACTATGAGTCCATAGCTTTCCAGTTCGCTTCTTGAACTGGGTTCCAGCCGAAAACAATCCATTTCCAGAGATAAAATCCTGAAGATGGACAGAATTTCGGTTAACACTATTGCTATAGACCCAGGGCGATGTAGGTGATTGATGCAGACTTGCATTAAAGTCTCCCAGTAATGTAAAGAATGCATGCTGATCCACTCCATCAGTAGCTGCTTGTAGATTGTGGTAGAAATTTTCCACCTCCTCTACAGGGGCAACACTAGTTGGAGAGTAGCACACAATCAGAACCACCTTAGGAAACTTCTTAGCCAGTCTTCCGGAACATGAGAAGTGGCAACGGATGATGCGGTTAGAGATTTGGTCTATTTTGTCCAATGCTGCATGTGCAGTTGGATTCATCAATAGACCAATTCCACCATTGCCACTATCATCTGCTGACGCGAGGGCGAGTCGCCAACCGCCCTCCATGTCCTTAATCACAACCTCATCAGTCTGTCCAGTCTGCATTCGGTGCTCTTGAACACCCACTGCGCTAAGAGAAAGCTTATCTGCCAAGGCAGTCAGCTCACCTTGTCGCATTGGGGACCCGAGTGTTAGGGTGTTTACTGAGGCTAGTCTAGTGACTTGCCTCAGATTCACCAATGGCTTTGTTGGTCGGGGTGGAACATGAGAGTAGCCTCCAACTCCAGAATCCCTCTCCCCATCACAATCTGGCCTCCCTGGTGACCCAGGGTTTGGGCCTGAAAGGTCATCAGGAAAGGGACTCAAAGAATTGTTGGCTGCTCTCTCTCCAGTAGGGGGTGAGACAGGCAGCCGGTCAGGAGTTAACTGACGCCTGTGAGGCCGATTGTGTCCGGTAATTCCACTGGCCTCTAGTGGCCGGACCTCCGCATTGCTATTGTAATCCATAGTGGGGGTTGGGGGGTGCTTTTTTGCCGAGTCAGCTCTCGGGGCAAATACCACACCCTGGTTTGCCATTCCACAGGGTGGGTGTCGCAATGGAGTCAGATATGAGGCCCATCACCCATATCTACTCTGGCGCACATGACCCACCATTGGCTGTTGCAGCTCATCTGCTGGGTCATGCCCTGTACCCTTGCTGCCAGGTTCAGGTCGCAGTGAAGTGCTCTCAGAGTGGACATGAGAACACTCTACTCCTGACCAGCCATTGGTAGATCACCATCTGCCTGGTCAGGCCATATACCCCTGCAGCCAAGTATATAGGTCCTTAATCCAGGACCAAGGGCGTCCTTATCCCAGAACGAAGGGGGTCCTAGTTACAGGACCAGATTTGCCCTAGTAAGAGGGTCTATGCAGCTACAGGTGGCACCTCCTTTATGCTGCATGGAGGTGGCAAGTTTTCTTGATCAATGACCTAGAATACCTGACCTGACCTGACCCCATAACACTTCAAATGGTTCTGTGTCACCGTCATATAATGTATATACAAACCATTTAACTAATGTACATACAAACCATTTAACTAATGTATATACAAACCATATACCCAATGTATATACAAACCATATACCCAATGTATATACAAAACATTTAACTAATGTATATACAAACCATATACCCAATGTATATACAAACCATATACCCAATGTATATACAAAACATTTAACTAATGTATATACAAACCATATACCCAATGTACATACAAACCATTTAACTAATGTATATACAAACCATATACCCAATGTACATACAAACCATTTAACTAATGTATATACAAACCATATACCCAATGTACATACAAACCATTTAACTAATGTATATACAAACCATATACCCAATGTATATACAAACCATATACCCAATGTATATACAAAACATTTAACTAATGTATATACAAACCATATACCCAATGTATATACAAACCATTTAACTAATGTATATACAAACCATATACCCAATGTACATACAAACCATTTAACTAATGTATATACAAACCATATACTCAATGTATATACAAACCATATACCCAATGTAAATACAAACCATTTAACTAATGTATATACAAACCATTTAACTAATGTATATACAAACCATATACCCAATGTATATACAAACCATTTAAGTAATATATATACAAACCAGATACCCAATTTACATACAAACCATTTAACTAATGTATATACAAACCATATACCCAATATATATACAAACCATATACCCAATGTATATACAAACCATTTAACTAATCTATATACAAACCATATACCCAATGTATATACAAACCATTTAACTAATGTATATACAAACCATTTAACTAATGTATATACAAACAATATACCCAATGTATATACAAACCATTTAACTAATGTATATACAAACCATATACCCAATGTACATACAAACCATTTAACTAATGTATACAAACCATATACCTAATGTATATATATACACGAAGTGGGGCCTTCGCGCAGCACGTGACTTAAATTTAATTTAAGTACTAATTCGAAAGTATTACTGTATTAGCAAATTTTAAGCAGATTTCGCCTAATCACTTTTTACCTCTTTCATTTCTATTCAGACATTTCTGACTCTAGCGGTATAGTGAGAACTGAAGATGGATTAGGGTCTCCAGCCCCACAAAGACACAGCCTATGGATGAATAGTACATACACGTACATCGGCCAAGTTTCATCTTGAATAACGGATAACGAAATGAGAGACGGATCTCACTTTCAGAAATTTCGTCGTATAGCGGCAGACCGATTCAATCTCCCCCCCCCCCCCCCCCCCCCCCCACAAAGACGCAGCATGTGGTCCAGAATATATGGCAAGATTCAGCTTAAACTGATTAAAATCAATGAGACGGGAGAATCTATTCACTTTCAGGCATAAAGTAGTCCTATAGCGGGTGACTGTTGAACTGATTTTCAACAAAACAAATTTTCAACTTGGCAGCTTTAAATTCGACAAAGTTATAAGCATGTCAATATCATAACAACGACAACGATTTCACTTTCAGACATTTGGCCCTCTAGCGGCAGACTGGAGAACTGCAGATGGATTCGCCTCCTTTGAAAGTCACAGCTAATGGTCTAATACATATCTGCCAAGTTTCAGCTTAAACGGATTAAAAGCAAAGAAATGGGAGGGCATTTAATGTTTAGACATGTGGCCCTCTAGCGGGAGACCATTGCACTGATGGTGTCTGAAAGTCTCTCAAAAATCTCAACTTTAGCTCATATTGATACCTACAAATTTTCAACTTGGCAGCTTTAAATCCGACAAAGTTATTAGCATGTCAAAATCGTAACGACGACAACGATTTCACTTTCAGACCTTTGGCCCTCTAGCGGCAGACTGGAGAACTGCAGATGGATTCGCCTCCTTTGAAAGTCACAGCTAATGGTCTAATACATATCTGCCAAGTTTCAGCTTAAACGGATTAAAAGCAAAGAAATGGGAGGGCATTTAATGTTTAGACATGTGGCCCTCTAGCGGGAGACCATTGCACTGATGGTGTCTGAAAGTCTCTCAAAAATCTCAACTTTAGCTCATATTGATACCTACAAATTTTCAACTTGGCAGCTTTAAATCCGACAAAGTTATTAGCATGTCAAAATCGTAACGACGACAACGATTTCACTTTCAGACCTTTGGCCCTCTAGCGGCAGACTGGAGAACTGCAGATGGATTCGCCTCCTTTGAAAGTCACAGCTAATGGTCTAATACATATCTGCCAAGTTTCAGCTTAAACGGATTAAAAGCAAAGAAATGGGAGGGCATTTAATGTTTAGACATGTGGCCCTCTAGCGGGAGACCATTGCACTGATGGTGTCTGAAAGTCTCTCAAAAATCTTAACTTTAGCTCATATTGATACCTACAAATTTTCAACTTGGCAGCTTTAAATCCGACAAAGTTATTAGCATGTCAAAATCGTAACGACGACAACGATTTCACTTTCAGACCTTTGGCCCTATAGCGGCAGACTGGAGAACTGCAGATGGATTCGCCTCCTTTGAAAGTCACAGCTAATGGTCTAATACATATCTGCCAAGTTTCAGCTTAAACGGATTAAAAGCAAAGAAATGGGAGGGCATTTAATGTTTAGACATGTGGCCCTCTAGCGGGAGACCATTGCACTGATGGTGTCTGAAAGTCTCTCAAAAATCTCAACTTTTGCTCATATTGATACCTACAAATTTTCAACTTGGCAGCTTTAAATCCGACAAAGTTATTAGCATGTCAAAATCGTAACGACGAAGACAACGACGACAACGACGACGACGACAACTATTTGCATAAATTGACCCACCCCCTAACAGTGTCAATTCGCTAAGGCTCCGCCAACTTCGTGGCTCACTAATGTATACAAACAATATACCCAATGTACATACAAACCATTTAACTAATGTATATACAAACCATATACCCAACGTATATGATGGATTATTTCACTATAAGGTAGCATTTGTAGTTTAACGTAAAAACTTTCTAAAATCCGACGCATTTTGATTAAATGAAACGAAAGCTTTAATACCAACATATGGTGTAAATAAAATAAACATGCACATAAAGGTAGGTAGGCCTACCTTTACTTGATTAAATTACAGTAATGTAATATGCCTTTTCATATTGGTACACATAAATCCGTAGGTAATTCTATTGGCGCAGTGGTGAGATGGTTAAGGCGTTGGTTACATTACAGATAGGTTATGAGTTCGAATCCCAGTCGGGAAATTTGCATTTTTGGGCAATTTATTTTCATTTGATCTAATTAGATAAGCCAATGAGGTGCGTACAAAGTATGGAACGATGAGTTGGGCCAATCATAGGGCATGGAACATCTTATTGCTCCAATGTGAGGCCATGGAATGCTCTGGAAGGTTCTAGTGGATTCTATGTCCCAGATTTGCTATATAAGGGCTGGTTAGCCTTCGGTTATCACTAATCTCACTTGACTTATAACTCTTATCTCCATTCTTTAGTTACATTTGTTAAGTTTCTTGTTGGAACTTATGTAAATTTGGTTGATAAACTCTTTGTAAATTACTCTAAATATACTGTAAACTTTGAACATGTATATTTACATTTGTCCACCATTGGGACAGCCAAGCATTTGGAGGATGGCTGCCTAAACCATTAGGCAGGGAAAGATGTCCACAACACGCTAGCGCCCACATTAGATTAGCCCGCGCACCCCCTTCGCCCCTGCGAAATACTCCACCTTGCCATGCAGCGCCCGATTTCCGAGGAAGGTAAGACTTTGTTTGATGCCCTTGCCCGACGTAAGACCTATAGATCAGGGTAAGCGTGACGCCGTCCTGGGACGCCACAAAATTTAGGATCAGATAGCTAGATTCAGTCAGGAACCTGTACTGCAAATCCCTGGATTAACCTGTATTCCCTACAGGTGTGAACTATTGCCGTTCGTCAGTACGCAAGTACGTATTAGGTACAGGTAGCATATGTTCCATAATTTAGTGATTCGCAATACTGACAGTTCGGTACCGGTTTACTTTGTAGATTATACATTAGTACCCCCCCCCCCCCCTGTCTGAACCTGAGTTATTTGATCAGGCAAGGAGTATTTCTGCTACCGGCACTTCGCTTGGCCTAGGGAGGTTTATTAATATCCTACCGCGCCTTGCCACGTACTGATAGGTATTGCTGCTAACCACCGCGGCAACAAAATACTAGAATCAAATTTGTATACCAGATCAGCTAACGTACGGTAGCAATTAACCCCTATTTCTTATCTTACAACCAAAATCTGGTATTTGTGCCGATCACGGGTGTAGTTACTAACACCGTAATTGCCCGGTTGAGTTGTGGATAGGAAGGAGAGAGCTTTGACGTCATTTTGTAAGTATAAAGTTCTACAGAGCGCGACTAGCTTATTTTAGTAGCTAGCGCATGGTATCGTTTCGGTCAGAAAATTACTAAAACCTAGTGAAAATATATACACCAAAATTGTTTTATTGTAACACACCCACACACACACGCCCTAAAACATATGTACCCTTAGAGTTCTACTAGTTATAGCTTACTATAGGTCACTCTCAGGCAGAATCTATCTGTAATTTACTATTCGTAGTTTGTAAATTTAGGATCTGATATTTTGTTACGGCAAGAAGGAGTATTTATTTATTAGACTGTGTTTTCTAGCTCACAGTATCGTTACTTTAGGCACGACCCCCTTTAGACTGATTTAGTACAGGTCAGTATTGTTACACTAGTATGTTAATCCACTAGCTCATATATAAACCATATAAATCACACCGCGGCAAGTTACGGTATTTAGTTGGCGATAGTTAGGATTCGCTGCGCGGGGAATGTTTTCCCGTGAGTTTGGTCTGTCACCGTAACTGTACATCTGCCTCACCGGTTAGAGGACAGGCATCCTTTTGTCTAGTTCGTAGGCATTAGACCCGCTCACGTACGTAGAATAGACACTAGGCTCTGTTCCTCGCCAGTAGTTGTTCTTGTATTTGTATCTGTTTATTTAGACACCCTGGACTGGGATTTGTTGTCAGATACTGTACGAGCCCGTATACATCACTGGATCTTAGGGTAAGATACATCGTTACTAGGATCTGGTAAGCGGTATACTACTGGACTTTACAGTAGGGAATATTCTGTAGCTTAATATTAGTAGATTTGTAGGCTTTAGGATAGTTCTTACCGTAAAGGATCTCAAAGTATATACAAACCATTTAAGTACATTTAAGTACATATACAAACCAGATACCCAATTTACATACAAACCATTTAACTAATGTATATACAAACCATATACCCAATATATATACAAACCATATACCCAATGTATATACAAACCATTTAACTAATCTATATACAAACCATATACCCAATGTATATACAAACCATTTAACTAATGTATATACAAACCATTTAACTAATGTATATACAAACCATATACCCAATATACATACAAACCATTTAACTAATGTGCATACAAACCATTTAACCAATGTATATACAAACCATATACCCAATGTACATACAAACCATTTAACCAATGTATATACAAACCATACACCCAATGTACATACAAACCATTTAACTAATGTATATACAAACCATATACCCAATGTATATACAAACCATTTAACTAACAAACCATTTAACTAATGTATATACAAACCATATACCCAATGTATATACAAACAATTTAACTAATGTATATAAAAACCAGATACCCAATGTACAAACAAACCATTTAACTAATGTATATACAAACCATATACCCAATATACATACAAACCATTTAACTAATGTACATACAAAGCATTTAACCAATGTATAAACAAACCATATACCCAATGTATATACAAACCATTTAACTAATGTATATACAAAACATATACCCAATGTACATACAAACCATTTAACTAATGAATATACAAACCATATACCCAATGTATATACAAACCATTTAACTAATGTATATACAAACCATTTAACTAATGTATATATAAACCGTAACTAATGTACATACAAACCATTTAACTAATGTACATACAAAGCATTTAACCAATGTATAAACAAACCATATACCCAATGTATATACAACCCATTTAACTAATGTATATACAAAACATATACCCAATGTACATGCAAACCATTTAACTAATGAATATACAAACCATATACCCAATGTATATACAAACCATTTAACTAATGTATATACAAACCATTTAACTAATGTATATATAAACCGTAACTAATGTACAAACAAACCATTTGACTAATGTATATATAGAAACCATATACCCAACATATATACAAACCATTTAACTAATGTATATACAATGCAGATACCCAATGCACATACAAACCATTTAACTAATGTATATATAATGCAGATACCCAATGTACATACAAACCATTTAACCAATGTATATACAAACCATACACCCAATGTACATACAAACCATTTAACTAACAAACCATTTAACTAATGTATATACAAACCATATACCCAATGTATATACAAACAATTTAACTAATGTATATAAAAACCAGATACCCAATGTACAAACAAACCATTTAACTAATGTATATACAAACCATATACCCAATGTATATACAAACCATTTAACTAACAAACCATTTAACTAATGTATATACAAACCATATACCCAATGTATATACAAACAATTTAACTAATGTATATAAAAACCAGATACCCAATGTACAAACAAACCATTTAACTAATGTATATACAAACCATATACCCAATATACATACAAACCATTTAACTAATGTACATACAAAGCATTTAACCAATGTATAAACAAACCATATACCCAATGTATATACAAACCATTTAACTAATGTATATACAAAACATATACCCAATGTACATACAAACCATTTAACTAATGAATATACAAACCATATACCCAATGTATATACAAACCATTTAACTAATGTATATACAAACCATTTAACTAATGTATATATAAACCGTAACTAATGTACATACAAACCATTAACTAATGTACATACAAAGCATTTAACCAATGTATAAACAAACCATATACCCAATGTATATACAACCCATTTAACTAATGTATATACAAAACATATACCCAATGTACATGCAAACCATTTAACTAATGAATATACAAACCATATACCCAATGTATATACAAACCATTTAACTAATGTATATACAAACCATTTAACTAATGTATATATAAACCGTAACTAATGTACAAACAAACCATTTGACTAATGTATATATAGAAACCATATACCCAACATATATACAAACCATTTAACTAATGTATATACAATGCAGATACCCAATGTACATACAAACCATTTAACTAATGTATATATAATGCAGATACCCAATGTACATACAAACCATTTAACTAATGTATATAGAGACCATTTAACTATTGTATACAAACCATATACCCAATGTATATACAAACCATTTAACTAACAAACCATTTAACTAATGTATATACAAACCATATACCCAATGTATATACAAACAATTTAACTAATGTATATAAAAACCAGATACCCAATGTACAAACAAACCATTTAACTAATGTATATACAAACCATTTTGTGACGGGATCAAGGGATCCCGACCGGGTTTAGTTGACTACGCGTCACCGTTTGGGATAAAATAATAGCAGTTTGTTGTTATCGCTCTGATATTCGTAATAGATAATAGCACAGTTGAATTGACAATATAATAGCAGTATACCGGTAGTGATAATGTAATATGTAGTGATGGTGACGGTGACGGTGAAAAACATCACCGGTCTGCACTGAACTGAATGACTGAGTAAACTGATTAACTGACCGGTAATAGGATAATATATGTATTCATTCCTACATTACTTTGGCCTTTGTCCAGTGGATACTTTTCCCCGCTCCTATTGGTTGATGACCTACTTCACGCCTCTCACCTCTGTGGGAGTGCTTGCCCCCCTGCTGCTGTTACTTGCCCTCTTGAGGTGGTTTGACCTCTAACCTCCCTTTGTGTGGCTTTTGGGGTGTATGTTATCCCCGTCATTGGGTGTGATACGAGATTGGTTGTTATCAATCTCGTATCTCCAATATTGCTGAAAAAGGCGCCACTTCCCAACTTTATGGGGGTAATGAGGCGGAATTGAATCCGCTCACACATTTAACTAATGTATATACAAACCAATTAACTAATGTATATACAAACCAATTAACTAATGTATATACAAACCATATACCCAACATATATACAAACCATATACCCAACATATATACAAACCATATACCCAATGTATATACAAACCATTTAACTAATGTATATACAAACCATATACCCAATGTACATACAAACCATATAACCAATGTATATACAAACAATTTAACCAATGTATATACAAACCATTTAACCAATGTATATACAAACCATTTAACTAATGTATATACAAACCATTTAACTAATTTATATACAAACCATTTAACCAATGTATACACAAACTCCAAATATGTATTTAATGGGTGTATATAATTAAATTTAAAAGATTAACGGAAAGGATCAGGTTACAGTGTTGGTGTTTTGAATCCAAAACAATAAACATGTTTCACATTCACCTATCACAATAATATTACGATACTTTTTACCTTCCTAGCTTCCTAGCTAGCATGAGATCTATGACAAGAAGAGACGACAAAGCCTACAACGTTTTATGTACTTTGTCGCCACACAAACGCCGTTTGCTACTAGCAGACTGTAGGCCTACTGTTTACTTAGAAGATTATTGATTATTGATTATCAAAAAAGAAAGACAGGCATCTCATCTGGCTGTTATCTTTGTTGACTTCTTCAAGGCCTTTGATTCAGTCTCTCGCTCACGTATGTTCAGCATACTTTCATTATATGGGATTCCTGATGAAATTATTGCAGCAATCAGATCAGTATACGATGGTTCGACAACATTTGTGTCTACAGTTAGGTCTATGAAAAATTACAGCAAGGAACGCTTTTTAAGTTTGTTAGTTAATTCTGACTGAGAACCCTGTTTTAAGGCCGCTGACATTAACCTTGCGTACACTGTTTTTAAAGATATGTTTCTAAAGGCACTTAATACTGCAGCACCAATTAAAGAAATTAGTCTTAAACAACGCACTGAGCCCTGGATGACCTCGGGTATTCTTAGTAATATCAGAGAAAGAGATAACTATTTGTATAAATTTAGGAAATACCGTGTTTTAACTGATTATAATAATTACTGCAAATATAGAAACCTTGTCCAACGGGAAATAAAAAAAGCTAAATCTGAATATTTGTACAACAAAATAAGTGAGAATAAAGAAAATCCTAAAAGTCTATGGTCTACCCTAAAATCTTTAGGTTATAAAAACCTTAAATCTAAATCGAATATTGTTCTGCAAGATAACGGTGAGCTGATTCATGATCATACTCTAGTTAGTAATTTATTTAATAATTATTTTACTAATGTTGCCTCTAATTTAGTTAAGAAGTTACCGTTATCAAGTAATAAATATAGTATAGGGTCCGAAACTCTAAATAATTTTTATTTAGAAAAGTTACAAAATTCAGAAAAGTTATTTTTAAAACCCGTTTCTGAGGATTTTGTTTTTCAAAATCTACTTAGCCTATCAGCCTCAAAAAGTACCGGTCTAGACCTAATACCTGCCCGTTTTCTTAAGGATGGTGCTGAAGTACTTAAAGTGCCTATTACTTTTATTATTAATTACTCTATCGTAGATAATGTAGTACTAGACGAACTGAAATTAGCTAAGGTTGTTCCTCTGTATAAAAAGAATAGTAAAGTAGAACCCTGTAATTACAGACCTGCTAGTATCTTAAGTATTGTATTTAAAATTCTAGAACGTTCTGTTTTTCTACAGCTGGAGGCACATCTTAGTAGGCTAAATCTGATCTATGAACTTCAGTCCGGTTTTCGTAAATCATATTCTACAGACACCTGCCTTATTAACTTAACTGATACAATTAGATGTAATAACGCAAAGGGTTTATATACTGGTATGGTAATGTTGGACCTACAAAAGGCTTTCGATACTGTAGATCACGAAATTCTGCTTGGTAAGTTAGGCCTGATGGGTGTAGGTTCTATAGACTGGTTCAAGTCCTACCTGTCAGACAGAGGTCAAACTGTAGTCATTAGCAAATCGCTGTCTACTGTACAAGAGATTACCTGTGGTGTACCGCAAGGTAGTATATTAGGTCCTCTGCTTTTTGTATGCTATGTAAATGATATGATAAGTAGTATAGATCCCGATTTTAAACTCATTTTATATGCCGACGACAGTGCTCTTATTTTCTCTCATAAAGATCCTATCCATATTTTCCAAAAGTTAAGTGCAGTTCTAGAATCCTGTAATGAGTGGTTGGTTGATAATAAGCTATCCATTCACTACGGTAAGACTGAAAGTATTCTGTTTGGTTCCAAAGGAAAGTTAAAGAAGGTAACTAAGTTTGAAGTCACTAGTAATGGACATAAGATTGAAAATAAAAAGTAAGTTAAATATTTAGGCGCCACATTGGATAACTGCTTATCAGGAGAAAGTACAGTGAAAAATATTTTCTTGAAAGTTAACAGTAGGCTTAGGTTTCTATACAGAAATAAAAATAGTTTGAACACCGACTCCCGTAAGTTACTTTGCTCTTCTTTAATACAGTGTCACATGGACTATGCGTGCCCTTCTTGGTATGAAGGCTTAACCAAACAGCTTAAATGTAAATTACAAGTAGCTCAGAATAAAGTAGTACGATTTATTAAAGACTACAAACCGAGAGAATGCCGCCCCAATATTAGATTAAAACAACAACATTTCCATTGGGTAAGAAAGTGGAGGAGAGCCAGCCCGTCTCTTAATTTTTTACTTTATATTACGCGATCAATTTTCACTCATCTCGTCATGAACCCAACATGTATGTAACCTTTTATTAAATTTGTTGGCTATGCGTTTGAGGTTGTTTGGGCGGAGTGTGGTAGGCCTACACTTTTCACACTGAAATATTTTGGTTGTGAAATGTTACAGGGCATAGCGATCTGAGATATTTCATTTATATTTTATTATGAGAGGAAGAAGAACATACAACGTTATTTACTATGTAACAAAATAATTGTTTTCGGGTTTAACTTGGAAGCCTCCCCAAATAGTTGATATACAATTATATTTAAAATTATTTCCATGGTCATGGTCATTCACCCGTCTTTAGTTAGAAATTTGTTTGCATGAAAGACAGTTTAGTTTAGTTTTTACTGATTTATTATCTCTTATCTGACTGGGGTAATAATAAAGGATAGGATAAATGGAAGCAAAGTGTGACAGTAACAAATATTTCCCCGTCACCCTAGCATGTCTTAAGTATATGATATATCAAAGGGGGAAGTTTGGATTCACTGCATAAATGCAGTTCACCAAACTTCCCCCGAATGCACACTGTAACTTCCCCCTTCCCACAAATATCCACTGTTGAATTAATTTGAAGCGATATAATAAGTACAAAATTGTGCGAGTTTTTAATTGTGTGGTCCAATTGTTATTTGATTTCTATTTATTATTTAAAGTGCATTTAATATCACACTGGTTTTTAGAATATTATACTATACAACCTTATGTTTTATTAATTTACCCAATCGAAGCCTCATACGGGCCGGTTATTTGTACGCATATCCCCTAATGCGCTCAGTAAGGTTCAAACAACATATTAATATGAAAATAAAGTATCTGCAAAGAAAAGAACCCAATACTATATAATTTGACCTTATTAAAAAATTTGCACTTTTGCACACTTATTTGTACAAATGCACTTTAGCAGATCGTAATGGTGGCTCTTATTTAACAAACTTATGTTTATCCTCTACCGATCTACGATGGTGTATGATCAAGTGTCAGTCGCTAAAAGTGTCAAAAATCCAATTTAATAAATCTGGATTTACGATTTTGGACCATATTCATGGACATTTTTAAGTCACTTTATAGACATAAAAAATTAAACAAATGTTACGATTATAGTTAGAAATCATTCCAAACTACATTTTAATCCAAAAAATAACATTCTACGATGAATAGAACTGGAAATAACAGTGTTTGAAATATCGAAAAAATGTTCACTATTTAAGTGCATTTTGCACTAAGTGCACATAAGTCTTTTCCCAAGTTTTATCCTATTTCACACACTACAATCTATCCTCTATCCAATGAAAAAAGTTTCAGATTAAACGGCCCTGTAGAACCGAAGTTATTTATGTTTAAAAATAGTCACTCGAAAATTTCAAATTCTCTTGGTCACATAGTCTAGTGGTTATCAATCACGTTAATGAAACCTAAGTTCGCGGGTTCGAAATCCAATATTGACCTGACCATTCTTAATTTTTTTGCAAAAAAAATTATTTTTATTTTTTCACTAAAATCGCTCTAAATTCGGTTCTGGTGGTACCAATTCAATAAAATTGGTATATTCTTTGCCGTAATTTTTTTCTTAATCTTTTGAGAAGGGGTTATTTTTGGCCCCAAAAAAATTAAAAAAATGGGCCAAAATAACGCGATATTTTTCGACCTTTAAAATTCGTAATTTTAATTATATATGTTAAGATAAAAGATAGCGGAGTTAATTTGATACTTTTTACAGGTACTCTTGGCGCAATACGCTAAATTATAATGGAATAGCGATTTGTTAAAAAAAAAAAATTTTCGTCCATTTTTATAAATATTATATTTCACACGATCGCCTGCCGCTCCAGTTTTATAATACCTCCGGCGCTGTGATTAACGCTGTTAGATAGATAATTTAACGCATTATAAGTCTGTGTAAACAAATCTCCCGTAAGTTAAGTAGTTTTCGAGCGAGACGATTTCCCGCGAAGCAAGTTTGAAGCGCGAAATTATAATTTTGGCCCTCATTTTTTTAATATCATCCTTGGAGCAAAACCGATAGCATATTTGAATTCCCCGTATGGATATTGACTGTATAGAATGTACCTTAACCAACTAAAGTTAAAAATAAAAAATTATTCGATAAAAACTACTTTACAAATTCTGGCCCTTTTTGGCCCCTATTGCCGACATATTTTTTGTACCCCCATTCGATAGGAACGTAGCCCCAATGGTCTTCTACGAGTTTCATAAAAGAATTAGTGGATTCCTACCCGCGTTGTCGAATTAAACATTTCGGAAATAAGTTTTCCAAAAAAGACGGACAAAAACGTACAAATTTACAGCCCCTTTTTCCACCCGAAATATTAATAAATATCTTACCCCCATTCGATACGAAGGTAGTACCACTCTTCCCCTTTCCAACCGCGTTAATTTCGTCCCCGTACGATTAATATTAGCCGAGTTATAGCGGATCCCGCAAAGTAATTTTGTCCGTTTTTTCAACTTTGACGGACATTTTCGGAAAAAAGGCGTGGTAATCTTTTTTGAAAAAAAAAACGAATTCAGTAATTAATCCCTTCTATCGTATCCCGGCGTCGGCTAAGCAATAACCTAGGGTTTTTTCGAGCCACTGTAGAGCGCCTTTCAAAAAAAATTTAAAATTGTCGAAAAAATGACGGATTTTTGTCCGCCGAAGGGTTAGATTTAATAATGTTAGAGTTGCTAATATCTTAGAATTCCGAGCCGCTCCCCTGGTGAGAAAATAAAAAAATTTGGTCTGTTCCTTCATCGAAAAGTCCCCCAGAATCCCAAGTTAACCTATATAGTTAGCGATGGCCTGCGGCTTTAGGAGCGGCCGCGGTATTCACCTCCCTCATAGCGGCCGCGGCGGTGTTGCGTCAAATGGAGAAATATTTATCCCACCTAGGCACCACCTAACTCCAGATGACTTTACTGTTAGTTATTAATTTATTAATAACTTTAGTTATTAAGTTTATTAGTTATTAGTTTATTAATTAGCTGCAAAGCTTTAGGGGTAATCCTATATGTTATGTTTGACAATACCTTTATACCGGTACATTGTTTGGTGTATTTGTTATTGTTTTTACATAATGTATAAATAAATCTATCTATCTATCTATCTACTGTTGATGGTGACACAGAACCATTTGAAGTGTTATGGGGCCTCCTCCAGGGAGACACACTTGCACCATTCTTGTTCATAATTGTGGTTGACTATGTTCTACGCATGTCCTTAGATCATCATAATGATGATGGGGTGATGATAACTCCACCTACTGGCTCCAGAAGTCGAGGAGGTCCTGCCAAGTACCTAACTGATCTAGACTTTGCTGATGACTTAGGAGTACTCTCAGAATCACTAGAGGGAGCCCAACGGCTCCTCAGCTCATTAGAACATGCTGCTTCTAGTGTTGGTCTTTTTATTAACTCCAGAAAGACCAAAATTTTGACAGTTAACTTTGAAAGTCCTCGGGAAGTCTCTGATCGGATGAGCATAAGCTCAAAGGATGGTATGCTTGAGCATGTGGACGACTTCTGTTACCTGGGATCATGGATCCGGAAGTCAGCTGAGGACCTTCGAATACGTAAGGGAAAGGCATGGGCAGCCTTGAATAGGCTTTCCAGGATTTGGAAGTCACCGAGAATTAATCGGAAACTTAAGGTCCGAATATTTAGAGCAGCAGTAGTTCCAATACTCCTCTATGGTAGTCCATGCTGGGCTCTAACTGCTGAGGACACCAAATCTCTGGATGGCACATTCACAAGAATGCTACGCCGGGTTCATTGTGTCAAGTACATTGCACACATCTCCAACCAGACACTATATAACATTGGAGGTGTCTCATTGGTTTCCCCAAGCTTGACACTAGAACAAAATCGCATCCGCTTTGCAGGACATTGCTTTCGCCGTGAGGACCAGCCAGTGCATAATCTTGTACTTTGGCAGCCTCATGGAGTGATTAAGCATGGTGGACAGTCCATGACTTTCTTGAGACGCATCTTAAAGGACACTGGCCTTGAAAATGCGGATGATCTAGTAAATGTCATGTGTGATAGGGAGTTGTGGCGGCGCAATTTTGTCGACAAGCCGGCACAGCATTCTTAAAAATGCAGCTGCAATGCAGCATGCCGATCCTAGTAGTAGTACCGAAATCGGTAACTTCCACATCCCCTCTCCCATATTTCTGCAATATAATCCCTATTTCCACACCATCCCTCATATCGTTCATGTGCCGTAACGTATAGAACCTATAGAACGTATAGAACCAATGGAAAATCTTAATTAGTTCATTATACGTAACATAATCCCCAACGCCCATAGGCAGGCATATACAAATATAAAATAACTATACTATATATATTATTATACTGATGGTTTCAATATAGATAGATGTTATTGGTTGCCTCTTTGTCGGCACAATAATTATTCATGAAATATTTGTGATCAGGTGGCAGAAATTTGGCTCCTTAATGCCGGTTTTGTATAGAAGTGCAAAACCTCTGCATTTAAACCCTATCTAGCCCGGGGAGGGGATCATTTTATAAATTTTTTCGTTAAATATAACATTCGAGAAAATTTTTGGTTCAGTCTCTCGCTCACGTATGTTCAGCATACTTTCATTATATGGGATTCCTGATGAAATTATTGCAGCAATCAGATCAGTATACGATGGATCGACAACATTTGTGTCTACTGTTGACGGTGACACAGAACCATTTGAAGTGTTATGGGGCGTCCTCCAGGGAGACACACTTGTACCATTCTTGTTTATAATTGTTGTTGACTATGTTCTACGCATGTCCTTAGATCATTATAATGATGATGGGGTGATGATAACTCCACTTACTGGCTTCAGAAGTCGAGGAAATCCTGCCAAGTACCTAACTGATCTAGACTTTGCTGATGACTTAGGAGTACTCTCAGAATCATTAGAGGGAGCCCAACGGCTCCTCAGCTCATTAGAACATGCTGCTTCTAGTGTTGGTCTTTTTATTAACTCCAGAAAGACCAAAATTCTGACAGTTAACTTTGAAAGTCCTCAGCAAGTCTCTGACCGGATGAGCATAAGCTCAAAGGATGGTATGCTTGAGCATATCGACGACTTCTGTTACCTAGGATCATGGATCCGAAATTCAGGTGAGGACCTTTGAATAAGGGAAGGGAAAGGCATGGGCAGCCTTGAATAGGCTTTCCAGGATTTGGAAGTCACCGAAAATTAATCGGAAACTAAAGGTCCGATTATTTAGAGCAGCAGTAGTTCCGATATGGGAGTCAGGCGCGGATCCAGAGGGGGGGGGGGGGCTGAGGGGGCTATAGCCCCACCCATGAGTCATGACCAGACCAGACAATGACGTATACGATGATCCGCTTTGACTTATAATAATGTAATTATTATAGAAGACAGAGAGGAAAGAAGAACCAACCTGCCGAAATGTAAAAAGACACTAAAGATTGCTACAATGAACGCCCGCTGAAAGCACAGAGCAAACAGGGTGACAGGGTCGCTCTGGCAATGGAATATAACATCGATGTGCCATGGCAAAACTCTGAGGTTACTTGTAAGAGAGAAGATCTTAAGATAGCCTACAAAGTTAAAACCGAACAACCAACAACCGAAAACATTAATAAGGTTGAGAAAGCTAAGGACGATCTTAAATTGGCCTACAACATCAGCCAGGAAAAGTACATACAGGATAAAACTGAAGCAATTACAACTGCTCACATACAGCAACAATCAAGACTTACCTGGCAAACTGTAAATGAGGTATCTGGTCGGAAAAGTTGTGCAAAGGGGCGCCTCAAAGCCGATAGTCCTGAAGAACGTGTTGGGAAGTGGAAAAATCACTTCAGCAACTTGCTTGGGCAGCCACCAAACATCGAGGTCAGCCCTACAAGGAAAATATATGACAAGACACTACCTATAGAAACAGGGGACTTCACACCTGCCGAACTCCAAAGAAGCATTAAAAGCATGTCCAATAATAAAGCGAGTGGATTAGATGAAATCCCAGCGGAGGTATGGAAAACCGGAGTGCTAAATAGACCATTATTGATTGTTTGCAACCGGATGTTAAATCAATCAATCAATCAATCAATCAATCAATCAATCAATCAATCAATCAATCAATCAATCAATCAATCAATCAATCAATCAATCAATCAAACAATCAATCAATCAATCAATCAATCAATCAAGCAATCAATCAATCAATCAATCAGGGCCACTCTGGTGCGAAAGCAGCCAATGGACCCGGGGCCCATGGACAACATGTTGTCAAGATGCCGCCAGTAAGGTTGCCAATGGACCCGGGGCCCATGGACAACATGTTGTCAAGATGCCAGTAAGGTTGCCAATGGACCCGGGGCCCGTGGACAACATGTTGTCAAGATTCCAGTATGGTTGCCAATGGACCCGGGGCCCACGGACAACATGTTGTCAAGATGCCAGTAAGGTTGCCAATGGACCCGGGGCCCATGGACAACATGTTGTCAAGATGCCAGTAAGGTTGCCAATGGACCCGGGGCCCATGGACAACATGTTGTCAAGATGCCAGTATTGTTGCCAATGGACCCGGGGCCCATGGACAACATGTTGTCAAGATTCCAGTAAAGTTGCCAATGGACCCGGGGCCCATGGAAAACATGTTGTCAAGATGCCAGTAAGGTTGCAAATGGACCCGGGGCCCATGGACAACATGTTGTCAAGATGCCAGTATGGTTGCCTACTACTACTACTAGGATCGGCATGCTGCATTGCAGCTGCATTTTTAAGAATGCTGTGCCGGCTTGTCAACAAAATTGCACCGCCACAACTCCCTATCACCCATGACATTTGCTAGATCATCCGCATCTTTAAGGCCAGTGTCCTTTAAGATGCGTCTCAAAACAGTCATGGGCTGTCCACCATGCTTATTCACTCCATGAGGCTGCCAAAGTACAAGATTATGCACTGGCTGGTCCTCACGGCGAAAGCAATGTCCTGCAAAGCGGAGGCGATTTTGTTCTAGTGTCAAGCTTGGGGGAACCAATGAGACACCTCCAATGTTATATAGTGTCTGGTTGGAGATGTGTGCATTGTACTTGACACAATGTACCCGGCGTAGCATTCTTGTGAATGTGCCATCCAGAGATTTGGTGTCCTCAGCAGTTAGAGCCCAGCATGGACTCCCGTAGAGGAGTACTGGAACTACTGCTGCTCTAAATAATCGGACCTTAAGTTTCCGATTAATTCTAGGTGACTTCCAAATCCTGGAAAGCCTATTCAAGGCTGCCCATGCCTTTCCCTTACGTATTCGAAGGTCCTCACCTGACTTCCGGATCCATGATCCCAGGTAACAGAAGTCGTCCACATGCTCAAGCATACCATCCTTTGAGCTTATGCTCATCCGATCAGAGACTTGCTGAGGACTTTCAAAGTTAACTGTCAGAATTTTGGTCTTTCTGGAGTTAATAAAAAGTCCAACACTAGAAGCAGCATGTTCTAATGAGCTGAGGAGCCGCTGGGCTCCCTCTAATGATTCTGAGAGTACTCCTAAGTCATCAGCAAAGTCTAGATCAGTTAGGTACTTGGCAGGATTTCCTCGACTTCTGGAGCCAGTAGGTGGAGTTATCATCACCCCATCATCATTATGATGATCTAAGGACATGCGTAGAACATAGTCAACCACAATAATGAACAAGAATGGTGCAAGTGTGTCTCCTTGGAGTACGCCCCATAACACTTCAAATGGTTCTGTGTCACCGTCAACAGTAGACACAAATGTTGTCGAACCATCGTATACTGATCTGATTGCTGCAATAATTTCATCAGGAATCCCATATAATGAAAGTATGCTGAACATACGTGAGCGAGAGACTGAATCAAAGGCCTTGAAGAAGTCAACAAAGATAACAGCCAGATGCCTGTCTTTCTTTTTTGATAACTCTTCAATTATCCTTCTAAGTGCCAAAATGGGCTCCATGGTCCCACGACCTTTACGGAACCCATTCTGATTTCCACGTAGCAGTCTCTCAATGGGATCCCTGATGCGATTTAATAGAATTCTATTGTATAGTTTTGCAGCAATCGAGATCAATGAGATTCCCCGAAAAGAACCATAGAGTGTTAGGTTGCCCTTCTTGGGGACTGGCACCAACTTATTTGTTTTCATTTCTTGTGGGACTCTTGTTGTACGGTACATGTCTACTATGATGGGATAGATGAGCTTTAAACACTCAGGTATTTTAAAGACCTCAGGGGTTGCCAATGAACCCGGGGCCCATGGACAACATGTTGTCAAGATGCCAGTAAGGTTGCCAATGGACCCGGGGCCCATGGACAACATGTTGTCAAGATGCCGGTATGGTTGCCAATGGACCCGGGGCCCATGGACAACATGTTGTCAAGATGCCAGTAAGGTTGCCAATGGACCCGGGGCCCATGGACAACATGTTGTCAAGATGCCAGTATGGTTTCCAATGGACCCGGGGCCCATGGACAACATGTTGTCAAGATGCCAGTAAGGTTGCCAATGGACCCGGGGCCCATGGACAACATGTTGTCAAGATGCCAGTAAGGTTGCCAATGGACCCGGGGCCCATGGACAACATGTTGTCAAGATGCCAGTAAGGTTGCCAATGGATCCGTGGCCCATGGACAACATGTTGTCAAGATGCCAGTATGGTTGCCAATGGACCCGGGGCCCATGGACAACATGTTGTCAAGATGCCAGGAAGTTTGCCAATGGACCCGGGGCCCATGGACAACATGTTGTCAAGATGCCAGTATGGTTGCCAATGGACCCGGGGCCCATGGACAACATGTTGTCAAGATGCCAGTATTGTTGCCAATGGACCCGGGGCCCATGGACAACATGTTGTCAAGATGCCAGTAAGGTTGCCAATGGAACCGGGGCCCATGGACAACATGTTGTCAAGATGCCAGTATGGTTGCCAATGGACCCGTGGCCCATGGACAACATGTTGTCAAGATGCCAGTAAGGTTGCCAATGGACTCGGGGCCCATGGACAACATGTTGTCAAGATGCCAGTAAGGTTGCCAATGGAACCGGGGCCCATGGACAACATGTTGTCAAGATGCCAGTATGGTTGCCAATGGACCCGTGGCCCATGGACAACATGTTGTCAAGATGCCAGTAAGGTTGCCAATGGACCCGGGGCCCATGGACAACATGTTGTCAAGATGCCAGTAAGGTTGCCAATGGACCCGGGGCCCATGGATAACATGTTGTCAAGATTCCAGTAAAGTTGCCAATGGACCCGGGGCCCATGGACAACATGTTGTCAAGATGCCAGTAAGGTTGCCAATGGACCCGGGGCCCATGGACAACATGTTGTCAAGATGCCAGTATGGTTGCCAATGGACCCGGGGCCCATGGACAACATGTTGTCAAGATGCCAGTAAGGTTGCCAATGGACCCGGGGCCCATGGACAACATGTTGTCAAGATGCCAGTATGGTTGCCAATGGACCCGTGGCCCATGGACAACATGTTGTCAAGATGCCAGTAAGGTTGCCAATGGAACCGGGGCCCATGGACAACATGTTGTCAAGATGCCAGTATGGTTGCCAATGGACCCGGGGCCCATGGACAACATGTTGTCAAGATGCCAGTATGGTTGCCAATGGACCCGTGGCCCATGGACAACATGTTGTCAAGATGCCAGTAAGGTTGCCAATGGAACCGGGGCCCATGGAAAACATGTTCTCAAGATGCCAGTAAGGTTGCCAATGGAACCGGGGCCCATGGAAAACATGTTCTCAAGATGCCAGTAAAGTTGCCAATGGACCAGGGGCCCATGGACAACATGTTGTCAAGATGCCAGTATTGTTGCCAATGGACCCGGGGCCCATGGACAACATGTTGTCAAGATGCCAGTAAGGTTGCCAATGGACCCGGGGCCCATGGATAACATGTTGTCAAGATGCCAGTAAGGTTGCCAATGGAACCGGGGCCCATGGACAACATGTTGTCAAGATGCCAGTATGGTTGCCAATGGACCCGGGGCCCATGGACAACATGTTGTTAAGATTCCAGTAAAGTTGTCAATGGACCCGGGGCCCATGGACAACATGTTGTCAAGATGCCAGTATGGTTGCCAATGGACCCGGGGCCCATGGACAACATGTTGTCAAGATGCCAGTATGGTTGCCAATGGACCCGTTGCCCATGGACAACATGTTGTCAAGATGCCAGTAAGGTTGCCAATGGAACCGGGGCCCATGGACAACATGTTGTCAAGATGCCAGTATGGTTGCCAATGGACCCGGGGCCCATGGACAACATGTCAAGATTCCAGTAAAGTTGTCAATGGACCCGGGGCCCATGGACAACATGTTGTCAAGATGCCAGTATGGTTGCCAATGGACCCGGGGCCCATGGACAACATGTTGTCAAGATTCCAGTAAAGTTGCCAATGGACCCGGGCCCATGGACAACATGTTGTCAAGATGCCAGTAAGGTTGCCAATGGAACCGGGGCCCATGGACAACATGTTGTCAAAATTCCAGTAAAGTTGCCAATGGGCCACAGCCTATACAGGGGGGGTGGCAACCATGGCAACCATGGCAACACTTTTATCGTTTTATCAATATATATTTATATATCTGATAGCGGTACACATTCACAATAGTGAGATGAGCAAGTGAAAATTGTGATCTTCACCGCAAATTACCGACCGTAACGAGACTTCAAGTCTCGTAAATTGTTTTGGTTACAAAATACCGCCACTACAACCTGGTCCGTTCCCTTAATGTTTTAAATTAAATTGGCCCATGTGAAGAATACCAGACTCTCTGCCGTTATATTTCACTTTGCAGTTACCCCCATGTGAAGAATAACAGGTTTTACCAAAAACAACAGGTTACAGAAGGGCTGAATCTAACCAAAACAATAAACGAATTAGTATATGTACAGGTTATAAGACAGAAATAAGCGCTATAAAACACTCAATAAAGTTAAATTAAAAAAAATAAAAATACTTCATATATAAAATTCCAATAAAAAGTCGACCGAAAAGTGAAATCCTGGTATTCTTCACACGTGCGATTAAATTAAATAATTTTAGAAATCCAATAAAAACACATTTGGCGTTTGCGGTCAATTTGCACAATTGACTCATATATTTATAGTGTAAAATAGCACTGAAAAGCATGCACTCACCTGTAGGCTGTAGATTTTACCCGTTATTTTGTTAACAAACAGCAAAATATTTTAAAGTATTCATTAATACAACTTAACAAAAAAAATAGTTAAACAGCATACAATTTATCTTTTTGTGCCCTACTTTATAGAAACTCCAGCCAAGTAAGGAAGTATTGACAGCTAGTACCTTCATACTGAGAGACATTGCTAGCCGACCAATGATAGCTGGTAAGATGCATGCCATGCAGTGTGGGGAGCCAATCAATCTCTGACTACGACGTTTACCTACGTACCTCTAACCCCTTATAACTTAGATGATTATCATCTGAAGGCAGCTCGAGGGCTATTATTACATGTATGTATATTATTACTATCGTTTTATTAACCGGTAACCAAACAATCAAATCACATTGGTTTAATACTAGAGACGGGCCTAGCGGCAGGCGGGATCCACAATAAGGGCGCATGGCGCCGCGCACCATCGATTTTTTGAGAAAGAAAATAAAAAGAGTAAAATTAAAAAAAAAATTATAAAAATACATTTTTTTTTAGAATTACTATTAGTTGATAGTTACGATAAAACATACTCGCTGTCATCACTCGCTTCGCTAAACCCAAGTGGAATCCACATTCACAACTTCTATCTCTATACCATCATCCCCAATATAAAATTGCTGTAAACCTTCCCAAAGGCGCGGCGCTCCATGTAGGCGGGGGGGGTATCATCTTGGCGAAATACTGTAGATCAGCAGTATGGAGTTATGGGCTAGCTATACATTGTAGACAGTGGAAATTCCTACAGAAAATTTCTTCCAATCCGGAAAGTCACTCGCCTGTTATTTTCGCCTTGGGTCTTGTCCGACAAGCTGGTACCGCTATGGGAAGAGCCATGGATTCCATTCTGAATAACCCCGAATCCTGCAGTTTAAACTTCTATAATGATAAACTAAGGAACGATGTTTAATTAGTACCTCAACCCGTCGAGTTATCTACACTCAAATGAACCCGGATTTCACTACTCTACCTTGTTATTTATCCAGAGAAGTTCTGGCCGAGCGCAAACGTGTAGCTCTAACTCGTTTTCGTTTGATGTCCACCCATTTAGCGGTTGAAACAGGGCGTTGGTCCAGAATTCCCCCCGATAATAGACGCTGTAAATGCGGGAGTATACAAACAGAGATACACGTGATCCGAGACTGTCCGCTTTTGGATGAGCTTCGTTCGGCTCATCCGTCCCTTAATTTCAACTCTTTTACGACCTTTTTTGATTCCAACCGCTTGGAGGAGTGCGGCTCATTCTTAGTTAGATGCTTGAACACACTTGAAATAATTTAAAACATATCTCCGTGTAATTAACTTATTAAATTATTTATTTGTATATATATATATATTATATTAGGTAGTATTAATCATACTTAAATACGCGTTTGAGCCTTTGTTTAAATATTTTTTTCTTGGACGATTGTTGCGACTCTTAGCCCACTGCCCAATTTCACACAAATTAATTAAAGCTTATATTTGTCCCGGTATTTTGCCTGTCGGTTAATGTACCGTCATTTTAATGTTATCCGTCCATTTGGCTATTGTTTCGTTTGTTTTTGTTACATTGTTTTCCGTTGTTACGTCTCTTCATGTCAGTTGCTTGTGGCTATTTACTGGTAATTTTTATCGTCAATAAACTTAATAATAAATAATAGGAACAGTATACATGGCCTTGCTTTACCTCAACTGAAAGACCACTAACAACCTATGTAATGTAAAGCATGGGGCTATTTGTAAAATATATTGCTGATATATTAGGTGTGTCGGGTGCGGGTCTATGCAAGCCAAACCAAATTATCTTTGTGAACTACTACCTACGTACTACTGGAAGGGAATTCTTTGAAGTTTACCGTTTCTTCAATTCCCAAACCTCAATAATACAGCCAGCCAGTAGCGAATGAGGCTACGGCTGCAAACCCTCCAGAGATTGGGTAAATGTCTGGTCATATATCTTATCCAAGGCGCTACATTGGTAGAAAGCACCTTGGCATTCATACACTTATGTGTGGCAGCCAGCAAGCACAGAACCACATTAATTGAACACAAGAAAATACCTTTGTCTCCTAACCTAAACACAACACAATAGCTTCAAGATGATTGGACAAGGGACTTTATACCAAAATGGTGGTGAAAATCAGTTATTTTATATATGGAAGCGTGCAGATACGATACTATATAAGTTTAACACACAGCTGCAGTTTAACCCTATTAGTACCGACCGGGCTATAAAATGTTGTACAAATACCGGGGGGGGGTCATATTGACCCCCCCCCCTCCCCCCTCTAAAATCTACAAATATTTACGAAAACGTCTGATTTTTTGTTTGTACGTAGGTATCACTTGTCTGGATCCGACCGAAAAAAAAAATTTCGAAAAAACGTACTGGGGTGGTTATATTGCAGCACCAAAATTACAAGTAGTGCACAATTTTCACAAAATTTGAAAGTTACATTTTCGGCTAATTATTTTCCAATACAGGTTTTCTGGGGTGCAAAATACATTGGAAAATATTTAAAAATGATATGATTACTATAAATGGCTGTTTAGTCCTCTCTGGGTAGGAAAAAAATTAAAAAAACAAGTAACCAGCACTTTTCAGTTAGAACACAAAATTTTTAATTCACTTATACGATGCTATAAATTCACATTTATAGGTTTTCGAGGGCGCTGATTCTAATGGAACACATTTCTAATATGCCAGATCATTGCTACTTGTATTTTTCGGCGTAATTTGGCAAATTTTGGTGCTTGCACCAAATTACGTACCCATCACCAAAAAGTACGAGTTTGCGATGTCCAGTGCTGTTTTTATTGATTGCATCGGATTCAGGACCCTCATAAACCCGTATAATGCAAGAAACAAGGTGATACTATCTACTGATCAATTTGCATATTTTCCAAAATTTGGTGCTGGCACAACAATTTTCGCCCACCGGCGAAAAATACAAGTTTGATAACTCTTATGAAATTTTTACTGATTCCATTGAATTCAGAACCATCACAAACCCGTATAGCGCAAGAAACAAGGTGACACAATCAATTGATATATTTGATGGCTTTCAAAATTTGGTGCTAGCACCACATTTTGCACCCACATCCGAAAAATACAAGTTTGAGATGTCTAGTTCGATAATTATATATTCCATTGAATTCAGAACAGCCATAAACCTCTAAAAGGCAAGAAATAAATTGTCACAAGCAATTTTATCTATTAAATAGATTTTCAAAATTTCGTGCTAGCACCAAAATTTGCACACAGTCTCCCCGAAAAATACAAGTTTGATACGCTTGGTGCAACTCGTATATATTTCATCGAATCCAGAACCCCAAAAAACCCCAATTGCGTAAAAAACAAGTTTCAAACAATCAATTTACAAAATTGACATATTTCAAAATTTGGTGCTGGCACCAAAATTTAGCACCCACCGAAAAAAACAAGTTTGAAATTTCTAAATCAATTTATATGAATTCCATCCAATTTCTAACACCAAAAAACCGGTGTAAATCAAAAATAGAGATGTTACAATTCATATTTAATGAAATGTAATTTTCAAAAAACGTTTCAAAAAAAGTGCCAAAAGTAGGGTTAAAAAATGGTGCTATAGCTCGAAAAGTACCCAATATTTTTGAAAACGGTTTTCACTACTAGGAAGACAATAGATTTTTAGGAAAAGTCATAAAATTTCAGATTCCCAACTGCGTTTGTTTCAGAATTATTATAAAAAAAACCACGGGGGGGGGGTCATATTGACCCCCCCCCCCCCCGGGTTTAATAGGGTTAATTAAGTTTACGTTTGGAATTAATGTATGTAAATATGTCACCGATATTACCAGAACTAAAAGAATACGGTTCTCCCTTATACATGCTGCACGAAAAGTAGCCTGAGCGGCTGCTTTGGCGCACTTTTTGTACTCAACATCACCATTTAATATGTGGCGGCGTCGTAAGATTAACTTTTTTCTTCTTTGCAAAATTCGCACGAATTCAGGGAAAACCTTTCTCTTGGACTCAAAACATATAAATGGAATAAAAAGTTCAATTCCAGAACGCAAAGTAGCACTAAAAATATCCCAAAAATCGTTTACAGATACGCAGTTCATAAATAATGATGAACAGTCTTTATATCTTAGATAATTTGAAAATTCACCGTAATCAGCATGTTTAAAATCGTAAAAACCAATATTCTCGTCTGTTACTTTGCGATTGGCAGCTAAAATATTAAATATTACCAAAGAATTATCACTTGTAGAAAAATGTTCTATAACGTCAATATTAGAAATAAAAACGTCTTCACTACCGTAGCAAATATTAAATCCAATACATTATCATCTCTAGGTTAAGTAAAGTGGATATTCATGTTCAATTTGGTTCGTATGAAGGACCCTCCCTATAAGAAAGAAATATTGTTTGGCCAACAAAGTCAATATAGTGCATGCCGTGGCTGTCAACTGAATTGATTTCTTTATTAACATAGTCCGTTACGGCGTTCGTTGTTCGTACCCATCGTATCATAAATAGTTACCCGAAGTCCCAAAGCCACACTAGTCGTCTATCTCATGACCCCACGACTGATTGTCTTTAAACTTTGTGGCAATCTCAAGTGGAAGTTCTGATAATTATAAATATTTAACAAAAGGAATAGAAACAGCTAGTCATCGGCATCCCAAATAAAAAAAAATAAATTCCTAGAGTTTGTCATTTGGAGTTCTTGTTTCGATTGTAAATTGAGCTGATCCGACCACCTATAAAATAATATCCAACCACGAAGAAATTACAACAACAAAGTCGGTTAAATGATACCGTGGGAATGTTATTGAGGCGTCCAGGAAACATAGGGTGGGTTCCATGCCTGTTCTATTCCATTTATTACATACAGGTGGACTGCAACCCAACATCAACTGTATGTATGTATCCCTAGAAGGGAAGGGCCCGAACTAACAGGTGTACCGTGTACAGTCGTGGCCCTCCTTCACCATAGGAGGAAGCCATATCCCACTGAATCCCAGGTTAATAAAAATATTTTGCCACCACCATGTAATCCACAATTGGCATGCCCCAATGCAGCGAGCATTAAGAAGGCTATGCCGGCTCATCAACAAAATTGCACCATGGCTTTCGCGAGATTATTCAAGATGTATTCGAGATACATTATTCGAGATTATTCGCATCTTCAAAGCAAATGTCCTTTAAGAGGCGAAGAGAAAGTCATATTATATGTCCACCATGCTTATTTTCTCTATCAACTTCCACATGCTTATTTTCTCCAGTAACTTGAGGCCAAACTAAAGACTGCGAAGGTCCCCCAGAACCCAGAACCCCACCCCCCCCCCCCCCCCCCCCCCCCCCCCCCCCCCCCCCCCCGCCCCTCCCTCTGTGTTATTGACATCCTAGTTGCTGGAGCCGCCTGGCACTACTATAATAGTTATTATAGAAAGGGATCTAGGGGTCCTTAACCTCGAATGATAAGTTTATTTTACCGAAAATAACTTATCTTTTATTGGCGCAATTGTAGGACTAATCCCATCCCTGCGTACTTTTTAACCGGGTAGTGTACAAATTTAAGAATCGCGTATTTTTTCTTGAAATTAATATCTCATATAAATTTGTACACTACCCGGTTAAAAAGTACGCATGTGATGGGATTAGTCCTACAATTGCGCCAATAAATGATAAGTTATTTTCGGTAAAATAAACTTATCATTCGAGGTTAAGACCCCTAGATCCCTTCCTATAATAAATGTATAATAACAAACACCTCAAAAAATACAGCTTGCCAACACATTGTTACTACTATAATAGTGGTACAGTAGTGTATTGGTATGGTTTATTGCGAGATTTCATGCAGCTGAAACGCCTTTAGAACCCAATTTTATATAGTTACGTTTCCGATTACACTATATGTGTATTTTATTTTAAATTCATGTTGATGGGTTTTCATATTTTATATTTATACTGGTCTTTTATCACATTTACTCTACCCCATAGGCCCGGGTCACACATGAGCTTTCAACTTTCAACATTCAACTATCAACTTTCAAATAACTAACTCCGGTACACACATAAACATTCAACTGTCAGCTCATAAAAATTATTGTATATATTGCTTAGACCAGATATAAAGGGTTGAACAATATTCAGTTGGTAGTTATAAAAAATCTGTATTGTTTTCTAGATTATAAGAGTTTTTTTTATTTTCTCTAAAGTAATAATTTTTAATATGGATAATTAAATCGATGACGTAATATTTGCATAATTATGCATAAGCCTAGGCCAAGGCGGCCGTTATTGGTTACCAAGGTTACCAAGGCGGCCGTTATTGGCTTCACCCGATCAATCAAAAAAGGTTGTTGTACGCGCTATCGGAAAACTTTATCAAGATTTGCGGGCAGATGTTATAAAAGAAATAAAGACAATTTTTTAATTTATTACTTATACGAGGATGTTAATTTCATCCTTTGATGAATTACTCTCATCTATTATAGAACCCCATATATAGAGAGAGATAGCTAGTGGAGGAAGTCTTTACCGGGCTATTCAAAACTACTTCTAACTTTAAAGGTAAAGTATATAACATAAATGTTATGTGCTTGTAGCTGCTATAATTTATAAACATTACTTCTGATTGGTCGTCAATGCTGGAAATGCCAGCTTTCAACTTTCAAGTAAGATAGAACATAGGACTAGGGAATTTAGAACAGTTGAAAGTTGCATGTTGACTGTTTATGTGAGAACGTCCCCATAGGCTACAATATGTTCTATCTTTTAATTGAAAGTTGACTGTTTATGTGTGAACGTCCCCATAGGCTACAATATGTTCTATCTTTTAATTGAAAGTTGACTGTTTATGTGTGAACGTCCCCATAGGCTACAATATGTTCTATCTTTTAATTGAAAGTTGACTGTTTATGTGAGAACGTCCCCATAGGCTACAATATGTTCTATCTTTTAATTGAAAGTTGACTGTTTATGTGTGAACGTCCCCATAGGCTACAATATGTTCTATCTTTTAATTGAAAGTTGACTGTTTATGTGTGAACGTCCCCATAGGCTACAATATGTTCTATCTTTTAATTGAAAGTTGACTGTTTATGTGTGAACGTCCCCATAGGCTACAATATGTTCTATCTTTTAATTGAAAGTTGACTGTTTATGTGTGAACGTCCCCATAGGCTACAATATGTTCTATCTTTTAATTGAAAGTTGAACTGTTTATCGTGTGAACGTCCCCATAGGCTACAATATGTTCTATCTTTTAATTGAAAGTTGACTGTTTATGTGTGAACGTCCCCATAGGCTACAATATGTTCTATCTTTTAATTGAAAGTTGACTGTTTATGTGTGAACGTCCCCATAGGCTACAATATGTTCTATCTTTTAATTGAAAGTTGACTGTTTATGTGTGAACGTCCCCATAGGCTACAATATGTTCTATCTTTTAATTGAAAGTTGACTGTTTATGTGTGAACGTCCCCATAGGCTACAATATGTTCTATCTTTTAATTGAAAGTTGACTGTTTATGTGAGAACGTCCCCATAGGCTACAATATGTTCTATCTTTTAATTGAAAGTTGACTGTTTATGTGAGAACGTCCCCATAGGCTACAATATGTTCTATCTTTTAATTGAAAGTTGACTGTTTATGTGAGAACGTCCCCATAGGCTACAATATGTTCTATCTTTTAATTGAAAGTTGACTGTTTATGTGTGAACGTCCCTATAGGCTACAATATGTTCTATCTTTTAATTGAAAGTTGACTGTTTATGTGTGAACGTCCCCATAGGCTACAATATGTTCTATCTTTTAATTGAAAGTTGACTGTTTATGTGTGAACGTCCCTATAGGATGCAATATGTTCTATCTTTTAATTGAAAGTTGACTGTTTATGTGTGAACGTCCCCATAGGCTACAATATGTTCTATCTTTTAATTTAAAGTTGACTGTTTATGTGTGAACGTCCCCATAGGCTACAATATGTTCTATCTTTTAATTGAAAGTTGACTGTTTATGTGAGAACGTCCCTATAGGCTACAATATGTTCTATCTTTTAATTGAAAGTTGACTGTTTATGTGATATGTTCTATCTTTTAATTGAAAGTTGAAAGCTTATGTGTGACCCGGGCCTTACTCAACCTTAATAAGCTGCTAATCTTTCTGTTACTGTATAGGGCCTATGATTTACTAAGAAATGCCTTTTTTAATCAGCTCTTACCTGCATCGTAGATATTTTGATCGAACATTTCGACTTTCGTCTCTCAGAATCAATAAACAGTACCGGTACTATAATCGTTCTCGTACGGTTCTATACTATTACTGGGCAAGACTGGACTAACATATAATTATTAAACACTTAATCTTCTGATTGATGCTTCAGCTCCCTAAATTTTAATCTCCTGTTTCACCAAATTAAAATTGAAAATTTTGAATATAAAAATTGGTAAAAGAAATACGAAACTAGGACAATTCCGATCCGGACAATTCCGACCCGGACAATTCCGACCCGGACAATTCCGACCCATTCAAAGATCAAGTGAAATTTTGAAAGGGCGCAATTGTCCGGATCCAAATATATAAATATAATTAATAGAAATTATCGGTAATTAATAACAAAAATCTGTGTTCTGGAGCACTAATATTTTTCTTAATTCATAGCTAATACCGTTTTAGAACATTTTCAAAAAAAGTAGCAAAAACTAGCTAGTATTAAAAATTTGATAGGGGGGAGTGCCCAAAACACTCTAGTACCGAATACACTCAATTCGAAAAGTTCTATACAACTATACAACTATACTATGCAACTATACAACTATACTATACAACTATACAACTATACTATACAACTATACAAATATACAACTATACAACTATACTATACAACTATACTATACAACTATACTATACAACTATACAACTATACAACTATACTATACAACTATACTATACAATTATACAACTATACAACTATACTATACCACTATACAACTATACAACTATACTATACAACTATACTATACAACTATACTATACAACTATACTATACAACTATACAACTATACTATACCACTATACAACTATACACTATACTATACACTATACTATACACTATACTATACAACTATACAACTATACTATACAACTATACTATACAACTATACCTATACAACTATACTATACAACTATACAACTATACAACTATACTATACAACTATACAACTATACTATACAACTATACTATACAACTATACAACTATACAACTATACACTATACTATACAACTATACAACTATACTATACAACTATACTATACAACTATACAACTATACAATATACAACTATACCTATACAACTATATAACTATACTATACAACTATACCTATACAACTATACAACTATACTATACAACTATACAACTATACAAACTATACAACTATACTATACAACTATACAACTATACAACTATACAACTATACAACTATACAACTATACAACTATACTATACAACTATACAACTATACTATACAACTATACAACTATACAACTATACAACTATACAACTATACAACTATACAACTATACAACTATACAACTATACAACTATACAAACTATACAACTATACAACTATACAACTATACAACTATACAACTATACTATACAACTATACAACTATACAACCATGCATAACACAGAATGGTCAGAACGGACCTATTATGGTCTTGAAAGTATATTCGTCAAAGTTCTTTTTTGAAAAGTGAGGCACAGCAGAACCGACATGTTGTGACCCGCACAACGGCGCATATTGGTTCATCGTCTGTGCGCCTCAATGAAGTCCCTTATCACGATCGCTCTAATTTCTGCATTTGTGAATTCTGCGGGTCTGTCGCAGAAATCCTTTATCACATACTGTATTATCGTGTCCATCTTGCCCTCGACTGTCTATACTTCCCTTCACTAGATAATAACCCACACCGAGCTTACTTTGGTTTTTTAGCAGTACTCTTTCATGGTTTAAATTTTATTGTTTTAATGGGACTCATTTATATATATTTTAACATCCGTAATTTTATTTAAATATTGACAATTAAATTTACCCTGTTAAGGGTGTATCTTCTTCTTAAAAAAAATAAAGCATATTCCAATTTGACTAAATTAAGTTATGTATCTACCAGCTATATCTGAATCTACCTGCTATATCTGAATCTACCTGCTATATCTGTATCTACCAGCTATATCTGTATCTACCAGCTATATTTTTGCAATTGGACAATTTTTTTTAGAGTGTACAGTTATAATATCATATTAAGTCAGAATACAAGAATAATAAAATTAATACAATATTTAACTATTCCTTTAATAGTATGTAAGAAGTTCTTCAAAATCAACCATTTTTTACTATTACACTATAGGTGAGGTGTGTGTGTGTGTCCAAGGTGCAGATGTGTTAAGGTTTTAGAACATAGTCATGCCCATGCGCTGTAAGGAGGCCAGAGGAACAAGATACCGTTGGCTATAACTTAAATCTGGTATTAATACGGTACACACGGGTTACATAGTAACGGGTAACTAGGGACTACTTGTACTATACTTGTGGCTTAACAAACAGTCTATGATTTTACCATCAATTTGCTGCCTATATAAGCTGAATGATCGTGGAATTAAATTCTCTTTGAATTTGGTTAACATTATAACTCGAGCGACTCTCTATCCGTATACCGGAATCCTCAACTATTCATGGAGGCGATAGTTTGTTATGGCGTTACCGACGGGAGGAACTGAAAGGAATGCGGAACTTCTGGTGGTGTCAGATTGTAAGTTGGTTAATGTTAACATAACACCCAGCATCAACATCCGATGTTACTAAATTGGAATACATCATATGCGTTTGTTTACCTTCCCCTTAAAATTCACATTCACATTTAAATTATAATTTAAAACACCAAAGGTATGAAGACGTTCAAAATGGTCGTATTCGGGAAAGGGTGTTCCGCATGAAGAGCCACCCCCCCCCCCCCCCCCCCCCCCATCAACCATCTTTACATAAACGTTGAACTTTAAATGTCTTAATTATGAAGATGGGTGTTAGAGATGGTGTTAGTAGGGTTAACTGGTTAACTGTCACTTGCCCAAGAGGTAACTTGCCCAAATTAGGTAACTTGCCCAATAGGCAACTTGCCCAATAGGCCCAAAATAGGTAATTTGCCCAATAGGTAATTTCCACTTGCCCAATTCGTCACTTGCCCAGCCAATATGTCACATCACATTTAAATGCGTTTAATAATTATTATCAGACTGCAAAAACATGTATCACTATGTACAATTTCAGTATCACTATGTACATGGTAGGTGTCCCGGTGTCCCTAGAGTTAAAAATTGTTAAAATGATAACATGAAAGCTAATATCTTAATTATTTTAATAATAATTCATCTAATTATTAACAAAGCATTGCACCACCCTCCCCTTTCCATACATCCTCAGTAGTTTATACTTTATTGCCCTGTTTACACATCCTCAGTAGTTTATACTTTATTGCCTTGTTTACACATCCTCAGTAGTTTATACTTTATTGCCTTGTTTAAACATCCTCAGTAGTTTATACTTTATTGCCTTGTTTACACATCCTCAGTAGTTTATGCTTTATTGCCTTGTTTACACATCCTCAGTAGTTTATACTTTATTGCCTTGTTTACACATTCTCAGTAGTTTATACTTTATTGCCTTGTTTACACATCCTCAGCAGTTTATACTTTATTGCCTTGTTTACACATCCTCAGTAGTTTATGCTTTATTGCCTTGTTTACACATCCTCAGTAGTTTATACTTTATTGCCTTGTTTACACATCCTCAGTAGTTTATACTTTATTGCCTTGTTTACACATCCTCAGTAGTTTATACTTTATTGCCTTGTTTACACATCCTCAGTAGTTTATACTTTATTGCCTTGTTTACACATCCTCAGTAGTTTATACTTTATTGCCTTATTTACACATCCTCAGTAGTTTATACTTTATTGCCTTGTTTACACATCATCAGTAGTTTATACTTTATTGCCTTGTTTACACATCCTCAGTAGTTTATACTTTATTGCCTTGTTTACACATCCTCAGTAGTTTATACTTTTATACTTTATTGCTTTGTTTACACATCCTCAGTAGTTTATACTTTATTGCCTTGTTTACACATCCGCAGTAGTTTATACTTTATTGCCTTGTTTACACATCCTCAGTAGTGTATACTTTTATACTTTATTGCCTTGTTTACACATCCTCAGTAGTTTATACTTTATTGCCTTGTTTACACATCCTCAGTAGTTTATACTTTTATACTTTATTGCCTTGTTTACACATCCTCAGTAGTGTATACTTTTATACTTTATTGCCTTGTTTACACATCTTCAGTAGTTTATACTTTATTGCCTTGTTTTAATCTCAAAGTATCTGATTGATACTAAATAAATTAATACATCAGCTCCTTAAATATCGAACATTTACTATACACTATACTGTAGCGTAAGCGTCCAAACCGATGGAGTAATGTTGAAAGGAACCGCGTTAACATGGTAGTGCGGAAATGAAGTTTGTTGAATGTAGGATTTGTGATGCCTGCGTAATAATTAATAGTTTGAAGTGAATTCCATGAGGACATTTATTATCAACATGCGGCGTAATAGGCGCATGTTTTGAGAGATAAATATAATTCTGGGGAATTTTGATCAACATAATATTGGGTAAGTGACTTAATTTTAGTTTTAGATGAAAAGTTTTATTGGGCAAGTGGCTCATCGGGAAGTGGCATATTTGGCAAGTTTCAACACCCCATTAGCAGTTGGCAATAGTCCAGTTAAGTTAAAGTTACTACCATCAAGCTACACAGCTACATCTGTACAACTAAAATCAACTATGTAATTTTAATCAATCAACCGCATAAATACTATAAACTTTATCCCGAACCTTATCCACGATTCTCTGATTTTTTTACACTTTTTTTCTAGCTGGAGATTTACTGCATTGAAAATAACACAATTTTAGGTTACCTACTATTGAATTGATCATCACATACACATGATCACATGACCATCATTCACATGCGCGGTAGTGGCGTAATTAGTGGCATTATTTCATAAAGCGAAGATGAAAATCGGTAGTTCTTAGTGCTCTTCCAAGCTGTGGGTTTAGGTCTACATACTACACGATACATCCGTGATTCAACATGGATATTTTATTTACTCAAGCACTCCAGGAATATGTCCTTTGGGTATATTTGCTAATTGAGTTGACAGCGACGGGGTGAGGTCTATTAGTATATTAGTCGGTTGTTGTAATGGCTGGGATGCTCAGTAGAATAGCCAAGTTCTCAAACTGGCTTGCAATGGGAATCTCTCAATCACAGCCTATCCCCTATCAGTTTGCCGCCATGTTTACTTTCAATAAGATAAACCATTCGCCCAAGAGAGATATAGTTAGTCAAGCCTTCTCAGCACTGAGCATCCACCGCATACCTTTCTACCTATCCCACCCAACCTTGAGTATATAAGCTCGAAGCAAACACAGTTGGCAAAGTTTGCCTACCTTTTATATCCTTTCGCTCACTCACTCTGCTTTATCGCTCCCGTGTTATACCTGTAGTGTGTCATATAGACTTTGACCTAAAACATTTTTGTACTAAGCCTTATTAGCTTCCTGCCTTTTAGGCCTGAGAATATAAACTCAAAGTTCTCATCCTTAGCCAAATTCTTTTTGTTCAATTCCATGGGTTTGGAGAATTTCCAAGTAGAAGCCTCCCACCCTTCTCTGTAGTTTACCTTGGCAGTGATTGGACGGCACACCGTTGCAGGAAGCGTCACACGTTCTCTCATTGGACGAATCTCCCGAAGGCTACTCAGTAAACTATTCTCTAACTTGTAGACCGTGGGTGCGGGATAGGGATCCAACTTATTCCTTGGCTAAGTCAGCAAGTTTGGAAGCCATTACGCCATTGTGAATTATTGTACAAAAGGGGCCCCATCCCCCATTAATACCATACTTCCTAATACCTTACTTCGTCACTTCGTCACGCGACTAGTGTATTCGTATCCATTGCAATAAAATATATTATAATCTTATTATTTTGGGTCATTTTACTTATTAATTTGAAGGATGTCTTTAGGTTAGTATAACTATTACACTTTAAATTACTTGTACCGGTATAGGTAGGGTATCGTGGGCCTGCGGTAGTCCGTAAGTCGAAAATAATTACATTTCTAATATATTAAACAATTTCATATAAATTTAAGTGATTACTTAATTAACGATTCATTAATTTAAATTGAACTTGTTACCATCAATTCATTATATTCTATAAGAATTGGCTATTAGTTAGTTATATTACCGGTAATGTATATATTTTACATTATTGTTTGTAGATATGAGTTTGCCCCTCTCGGTCCCTACATCTGTACATCCACCCCAGGGGTCCTCTGGCGTCACTAATATCTCGCCTATCTATCTCAACGTGTTAGACTCGCCTAGTAAACCCGTGTGTGAGGCCCCAGCCACTGCAGCCCCCACGCAGACCCCCGTTGGGGAGTACATGTGTCTCCCCTGCGGACGCACCTACAACTCGGTAGAGATGTTGAGGGAACATGTCGAATCTTACCACGAGAAAGAACGATTTACTTGTCAGCATTGCAACCGCGACTTTTCGCAAAAGGTTAGTCAGGATTCTTAGCATCTCAGGAGGGAGTGTTTTACAATTAACTATTGTATGTAAATCTTATAAACTACGTTAAATTTTTAATACTTTTATTGACTTTAAATCTAAAGGTTTAAAATAAATTATGATGCTGTCTATCGGCACTTATCCAAATTAATTTTCAACCCACCCATACTTCCCACTGGGTTATAATTACACTGTGGGTTTGTGACTTGTACACTGTGGGTGTGTGACTTGTACACTGTGGGTGTGTGACTTGTTCACTGTGGGTGTGTGACTTGTACATTGTGGGTGTGTGACTTGAACACCGTGTATGTGTGACTTGTACATTGTGGGTGTGTGACTTGTACACTGTGGGTGTGTGACTTGTACACTGTGGGTGTGTGACTTGTACACTGTGGGTGTGTGACTTGTTCACTGTGGGTGTGTGACTTGTACACTGTGGGTGTGTGACTTGTACACTGTGGGTGTGTGACTTGTACATCGTGGGTGTGTGACTTGAACACCGTGTATGTGTGACTTGTACATTGTGGGTGTGTGACTTGTACACTGTGGGTGTGTGACTTGTACACTGTGGGTGTGTGACTTGTACATCGTGGGTGTGTGATTTGTACACCGTATGGGTGTGTGACTTGTACACTGTGGGTGTGTGACTTGAACACTGTGTGTGTGTGACTTGAACACTGTGGGTGTGTGACTTGTTTACTGTGGGTGTGTTACTTGTACACTGTGGGTGTGCGACTTGTTCACTGTGGGTGTGTGACTTGTACATTGTGGGTGTGTGACTTGTACACTGTGGGTGTGTGACTTGTACACTGTGGGTGTGCGACTTGTTCACTGTGGGTGTGTGACTTGTACATTGTGGGTGTGTGACTTGTACACTGTGGGTGTGTGACTTGAACACTGTGTGTGTGTGACTTGAACACTGTGGGTGTGTGACTTGTTCACTGTGGGTGTGTTACTTGTACACCGTATGGGTGTGTGACTTGTACACTGTGGGTGTGTGACTTGAACACTGTGTGTGTGTGACTTGAACACTGTGGGTGTGTGACTTGTTCACTGTGGGTGTGTGACTTGTTCACTGTGGGTGTGTGACTTGTACATTGTGGGTGTGTGACTTGTACACTGTGGGTGTGTGACTTGAACACTGTGTGTGTGTGACTTGTACACTGTGGGTGTGTGACTTGAACACTGTGTGTGTGTGACTTGTACACTGTGGGTGTGTGACTTGTACACCGTGTGTGTGTGACTTGTACACCGTGTGTGTGTGACTTGTACACTGTGTGTGTGTGACTTGAACACTGTGGGTGTGTGACTTGAACACTGTGGGTGTGCGACTTGTTCACTGTGGGTGTGTGACTTGTACACTGTGGGTGTGTGACTTGAACACTGTGTGTGTGTGACTTGTACACTGTGGGTGTGTGACTTGTACACTGTGGGTGTGTGACTTCTACACTGTGGGTGTGTGACTTGTACACTGTGGGTGTGTGACTTGAACACTGTGTGTGTGTGACTTGTACACCGTGTGTGTGTGACTTGTACACTGTGTGTGTGTGACTTGAACACTGTGGGTGTGTGACTTGTACACTGTGGGTGTGTGACTTGAACACTGTGTGTGTGTGACTTGTACACTGTGGGTGTGTGACTTGTACACCGTGTGTGTGTGACTTGTACACTGTGTGTGTGTGACTTGAACACTGTGGGTGTGTGACTTGTACACTGTGGGTGTGTGACTTGAACACTGTGGGTGTGTGACCTGTACACTGTGGGTGTGTGACTTGTACACTGTGGGTGTGTGACTTGAACACTGTGTGTGTGTGACTTGTACACCGTGTTTGTGACCTGTACACTGTGTGTGTGTGACTTGAACACTGTGGGTGTGTGACTTGTACAGTGTGGGTGTGTGACTTGAACACCGTGTGTGTGTGACTTGTACACTGTGTGTGTGTGACTTGTACACTGTGGGTGTGTGACTTGTACACTGTGGGTGTGTGACTTGAACACCGTGTGTGTGTGACTTGTACACTGTGTGTGTGTGACTTGTACACTGTGGGTGTGTGACTTGTACACTGTGGGTGTGTGACTTGTACACTGTGGGTGTGTGACTTGTACACTGTGGATGTGTGACTTGTACACTGTGGGTGTGTGACTTGAACACCGTGTGTGTGTGACTTGTACACTGTGTGTGTGTGACTTGTTCACTGTGGGTGTGTGACTTGAACACCGTGTGTGTGTGACTTGTACACTGTGGGTGTGTGACTTGTACACTGTGGGTGTGTGACTTGAACACCGTGTATGTGTGACTTGTACACTGTGGGTGTGTGACTTGATCACTGTGGGTGTGTGACCTGTACACTGTGGGTGTGTGACTTGTACACTGTGGGTGTGTGACTTGAACACTGTGTGTGTGTGACTTGTACACCGTGTGTGTGACCTGTACACTGTGTGTGTGTGACTTGAACACTGTGGGTGTGTGACTTGTACAGTGTGGGTGTGTGACTTGAACACCGTGTGTGTGTGACTTGTACACTGTGTGTGTGTGACTTGTACACTGTGTGTGTGTGACTTGAACACTGTGGGTGTGTGACTTGTACAGTGTGGGTGTGTGACTTGAACACCGTGTGTGTGTGACTTGTACACTGCGTGTGTGTGACTTGTACACTGTGGGTGTGTGACTTGTACACTGTGGGTGTGTGACTTGTACACTGTGGGTGTGTGACTTGTACACTGTGTGTGTGTGACTTGTACACTGTGGGTGTGTGACTTGTACACTGTGGGTGTGTGACTTGTACACTGTGGGTGTGTGACTTGTACACTGTGGGTGTGTGACTTGTACACTGTGGGTGTGTGACTTGAACACTGTGTGTGTGTGACTTGTACACTGTGGGTGTGTGACTTGAACACCGTGTGTGTGTGACTTGTACACTGTGGGTGTGTGACTTGTACACTGTGGGTGTGTGACTTGAACACCGTGTGTGTGTGACTTGTACACTGTGGGTGTGTGACTTGTACACTGTGGGTGTGTGACTTGTACACTGTGGGTGTGTGACTTGTACACTGTGGGTGTGTGACTTGTACACTGTGTGTGTGTGATTTGAACACTGTGTGTGTGTGACTTGTACACTGTGGGTGTGTGACTTGTTCACTGTGGGTGTGTGACTTGTACACTGTGTGTGTGTGACTTGTACACTGTGGGTGTGTGACTTGTACACTGTGTGTGTGTGACTTGTACACTGTGTGTGTGTGACTTGAACACTTGAACACTCACATAATTGGATTGTGTATAAATTTCTAATATATTTCCAGATGTGGACAATTTATTATAGACGGACTTTTATTTTATTTAATTCTCCATTTTGGTGTCAGCAAATACATTGAATATTCACTTCAATGATCACAATCATCTTTTCGATGGCCATAATTTCGACTTGGTGTAATTGGTGTAATTATATTCGAAAATTGAAGTGTTTATTATTTCATAGAGGATTTTATTTCTTTAATTGTTAAAAGTTAAAATTAATTATAATTCCAAATGAATTACATTTACAGTGTTGGTTTAAGCAGATTGTTGGTGCTTCTTCGTACCACGACTATTATTATTAATTCCTTTATATCGTTACTGAGTCGACATACCATTAGTGTAGACCTTACATAGACCTACACGGTTAGCTATTTAGGCCTACCTGAGCGCCGTTATATAGTGTACTAATGCTGCGCTAAACTGTAAAATGAAAGTAATTAGTACTCTATGCTTCACCCTTCCTATTTTTAACCCGTATGCTACGTCCTAGTGGATCCTACTGGTTTCTCTCCCAGCCTATATAAAGTATACCAAGAAGTGGAGAAGGGCTGAATCTTTCCAAAACAATATACCAACTCCATTAGTAGCTGTACAAATGGTAAGATTGAAATAAGTACTATAAAACACTTTTAATAAAGATAAGTTAATTCGAAGATGATATTTGGGCCAATATAAAAAACCCTCTCTGTCTAGTCTCTGGTTATTCCTATTCCCCGGATATGGAGTCTCCCCCCCCCCCCCCCCCCCCCCCGTGTGTTATATCAGCCGTCAACCACCATTTCCAGTTGCCGCTATAAACTCACTATATCTGCTGTACATTGTAAAAGCGAAAACCGTTGGATGTGGAGGGGAAGCTATAACAACAGGGGTCCTACCCTACCCGGTTCCCAGTCCACGGAGGATTAGGTTGACAATGGAATCGAATATAATCAACCTTTTTATCTCTAAACTTCCAGGCCCTGACTATATCGGCCGGCCGTGAGCGCCCACGGACTATACCTGTATAGGGCCGGTCCATGTTGCATACCATGTGTTATGTGGCCCCTATATACCTTGCGTCAACCCGCATAGGCTCACGTGTCTGTCAACTAAATGATATTGTCACCGCATGCCACTATATTATTGTATCGGGGGACTTTTGTTACCTTATTTTTTTGGTTATATTGTTATCTCATCTCTTCATTAATGGCTTCCTAGGAAATCTGTCAATCCAGAAGCAACTGACGTGGCTCGTTGTTCATCTTTCCTTTACACTGAATTAATCCCTATACGCTTTGGACTATAGTCATAAATGGGATGGGGGGGGGGGGGGGGGGGGGTTAAGGACATGACTAACTTTTACTTTATTAAATTTTATTAGAATTGGGGTTTTTCTTAGAATTTATATATTTAGAAAAATATTTTAAATTAGGATTCGAAAATACACCCAAGTATCTCAGGAATTTTGGTATTATAATTTCCGTTGGACTCAGAAAAGATCATACCCCATTCGCACCCAAAATACCAATAAGCAATTTTGGTGGGAGTTTTTTTTAAAGAGTTGTATCTGCCTTTTGGTATAATTTATTAATATCTGACATTATAATTAAATGTTATATTTATTCTACAAATTCTGTACAAAATTAGTCAACAAATAGGAATTATTTAATAATTTGCTGAAAGAGCCCTCATTAACTATTGGTTACATATATTATTGCTATACTTGCCTGTTTATAATGGCTCGGATTTATAAAACTTATATAAATTATCTTTTATAATTCGTTATTAATAATCCGTTTTAAGTTATTTTATTTATTGGGTCTTTATGTGCCTGACAGATTGATACATACATACATACATACAGACAGATTGTAGATTTTATTTATAATTATAATGTATTTTAAGTTATTTAATTCATTTTTAGTTGTCCCTATATGTTCAGTTATCGTGCTCTATGATGTCATATATTTTATAAGCGCCTTGATCTTCTGTAAAGGCGCTCTATAAATTATTGTTATTATTATTTTACGATTTTAATCCCTTATGAAGCTTTTTTTATCGTTCTTTGTTTTCAGGCTGATGTGAGACGCCACATCCGCGCAGTTCACGAGAAACAACGGCCTTACAAGTGCATCGAATGCGGTCTGGACTTCACCCAGTCTGGTAACCTCTGGCGTCATATGAAGTTCGTCCACGGGAAGAGTCGACAGGATGCTCTCGGAGTGGGTTCCCATTCCGCTTCAAAAAATACCGACGGTGAGTATTCTACTATTCCTGTTGTCAATAATACCATAGTTTGTATTGTATTGTATTTCGTTGTCTCATGTTAAGTGACTTTATCCATTGGTCTATATTTGGTCAATGATTGATGTATCTAAGTGATTCGAACACACGAAGTAAATGTGCATTTTTGTCGTACCATAGGTATAACACAAGTGGCGCAGAGTTATTATTGCGTTAAAGATAGATAATAGTCGTTGCCTGTTGCATTCAAACAATTAATCCAAAGTAAGGATGTCACTATACAGTAAACAGTAGCTATATTATGTATACATTTGGTGCATTTCTCTAATCGCTGTGAGTGGTGCCTGCTACCGCAGCACACACAGTGGATGTTATGTCTTCGCACTGTCATAAGGCTTTAAATTCCGGTGGCCGCTCTGTGTTTGATGTTTGCCAATCTCGTGAGCTTACTTACTGCTTGTGTGTGTGTGTAGAGGCGCCCCAGATTGTATCTATTTTCTGTCAACGGCGATCCTTTATATTTAAAGCACTCAGGACTAGCATTGATCCCCATTGTTGACTAACACCCACACCAGTAATATATGAGCGGCTTCATGTTGGGTGGGGTTCCTCTTAACTAGTCTATTATCCTCTGCTAATGTCCCCTTTGCATCTCTGCGGTCTGTAATCACCACTCCCAAAGGATACAAACACTCCCATTAAAGGGATGCCGCCCTCGGGTTTCCCAACCCACTATTCCCTCTCCAGTAACCATCTAATGGTCCAAGACTATGTTTACTGATTGTCTTACCCCTGGGGCTCTCTGTCTGTCCAGGTAGACCTGAAGCAGACCACCTTCCTGTCTGTGGAATGTTGATAATTTGAGTAGGTGGGCCAAGACTAGCAGTTGCTTCCTGTTTCCCGTTCGTTATTGTTTAGACTGGCAGAGGCAGAGACTATGATCTCTGATCGATTGGCTTGTCTCATTATTTGGCATATAAACAACTAAATCTCTCAAACTAATTGAGGTTAATGTAGAAGCTGCCCCCTCGATTATTTATGCATCTGTTTGTGTCTATCTCTCTCTCTCTAATCCTAATAGAATGAATGCTCTTACACCCACAGACCAGTCACTTATAAAGTAACTTTGAAGGATCATAAATTAACAAAGATAAGTCTGCCAGCTTGGACAATTTTAGACTTCGTCTAGTTTGAAGCTTCATTTAAATTTTACAGCTGATTTTTACAGATTTTTATTTGTTTACAACTTTTTTACTAATAAAGTCAGCCGATATTGTCTCTGACTTTACGAATAAAAAGTACCGCAGATCAACATTTCCAATAAAAAAAAGTCAATAAAAAGTTGTGATTTTAATTTGTGTTGCACCTTGCACGCCTCTGACATAGATTTGTGTTGCACCTACCTTGCACGCCTCTGACATAGATTTGTGTTGCACCTTGCACGCCTCTGACATAGATTTGTGTTGCACCTACCTTGCACGCCTCTGACATAGATTTCTGTTGCACCTTGTCCGCCTCTGACATAGATTTGTGTTGCACCTTGCACGCCTCTGACATAGATTTGTGTTGCAACTTGCACGCCTCTGACATAGATTTGTGTTGCACCTTGCACGCCTCTGACATAGATTTGTGTTGCACCTACCTTGCACGCCTCTGACATAGATTTGTGTTGCACCTTGCACGCCTCTGACATAGATTTGTGTTGCACCTACCTTGCACGCCTCTGACATAGATTTCTGTTGCACCTTGTCCGCCTCTGACATAGATTTGTGTTGCACCTTGCACGCCTCTGACATAGATTTGTGTTGCACCTACCTTGCACGCCTCTGACATAGATTTGTGTTGCACCTTGCACGCCTCTGACATCGATTTGTGTTGCACCTTGCCCGCCTCTGACATAGATTTGTGTTGCACCTTGTACGCCTCTGACATAGATTTGTGTTGCACCTACCTTGCACGCCTCTGACATAGATTTGTGTTGCACCTTGCACGCCTCTGACATAGATTTGTGTTGCACCTACCTTGCACGCCTCTGACATAGATTTGTGTTGCACCTTGCACGCCTCTGACATAGATTTGTGTTGCACCTTGCACGCCTCTGACATAGATTTGTGTTGCACCTTGCACGCCTCTGACATAGATTTGTGTTGCACCTACCTTGCACGCCTCTGACATAGATTTGTGTTGCACCTTGCACGCCTCTGACATAGATTTGTGTTGCACCTTGCACGCCTCTGACATAGTTTTGTATTGCACCTTGCACGCCTTTGACATAGATTTGTGTTGCACCTTGCACGCCTCTGACATAGATTTGTGTTGCACTTACCTTGCACGCCTCTGACATAGATTTGTGTTGCACCTTGCACGCCTCTGACATAGATTTGTGTTGCACCTACCTTGCACGCCTCTGACATAGATTTGTGTTGCACCTTGCACGCCTCTGACATAGATTTGTGTTGCACCTTGCACGCCTCTGACATAGATTTGTGTTGCACCTTGCACGCCTCTGACATAGATTTGTGTTGCACCTACCTTGCACGCCTCTGACATAGATTTGTGTTGCACCTTGCACGCCTCTGACATAGATTTGTGTTGCACCTTGCACGCCTCTGACATAGATTTGTGTTGCACCTTGCATGCCTCTGACATAGATTTGTGTTGCACCTACCTTGCACGCCTCTGACATAGATTTGTGTTGCACCTTGCACGCCTCTGACATAGATTTGTGTTGCACCTTGCCCGCCTCTGACATAGATTTGTGTTGCACCTTGCACGCCTCTGACATAGATTTGTGTTGCACCTACCTTGCACTCCTCTGACATAGATTTGTGTTGCACCTTGCACGCCTCTGACATAGATTTGTGTTGCACCTTGCCCGCCTCTGACATAGATTTGTGTTGCACCTTGCACGCCTCTGACATAGATTTGTGTTGCACCTACCTTGCACGCCTCTGACATAGATTTGTGTTGCACCTTGCACCTCTCTGACGTAGATTTGTGTTGCACCGACCTTGCACGCCTCTGACATAGATTTGTGTTGCACCTTGCACGCCTCTGACATAGATTTGTGTTGCACCTTGCACGCCTCTGACATAGACTTGTGTTGCACCTACCTTGCACGCCTCTGACATAGATTTGTGTTGCACCTTGCACGCCTCTGACATAGATTTGTGTTGCACCTACCTTGCACGCATCTGACATAGATTTGTGTTGCACCTTGCACGCCTCTGACATAGATTTGTGTTGCACCTTGCACGCTTCTGACATAGATTTGTGTTGCACCTTGCACGTCTCTGACATAGATTTGTGTTGCACCTTGCACGCCTCTGACATAGATTTGTGTTGCACCTACCTTGCACGCCTCTGACATAGATTTGTGTTGCACCTTGCACGCCTCTGACATAGATTTGTGTTGCACCTACCTTACACGCCTCTGACATAGATTTGTGTTGCACCTTGCACGCCTCTGACATAGATTTGTGTTGCACCTACCTTACACGCCTCTGACATAGATTTGTGTTGCACCTACCTTACACGCCTCTAACATAGATTTGTGTTGCACCTACCTTACACGCCTCTGACATAGATTTGTGTTGCACCTACCTTGCACGCCTCTGACATAGATTTGTGTTGCACCTTGCACGCCTCTGACATAGATTTGTGTTGCACCTTGCACGCTTCTGACATAGATTTGTGTTGCACCTTGCACGTCTCTGGCATAGATTTGTGTTGCACCTTGCACGCCTCTGACATAGATTTGTGTTGCACCTACCTTGCACGCCTCTGACATAGATTTGTGTTGCACCTACCTTGCAGGCCTCTGACATAGATTTGTGTTGCACCTTGCATGCCTCTGACATAGATTTGTGTTGCACCTACCTTACACGCCTCTGACATAGATTTGTGTTGCACCTTGCACGCCTCTGACATAGATTTGTGTTGCACCTACCTTACACGCCTCTGACATAGATTTGTGTTGCACCTACCTTACACGCCTCTGACATAGATTTGTGTTGCACCTACCTTACACGCCTCTGACATAGATTTGTGTTACACCTACCTTACACGCCTCTGACATAGATTTGTGTTGCACCTACCTTACACGCCTCTGACATAGATTTGTGTTGCACCTTGCACGCCTCTGACATAGATTTGTGTTGCACCTACCTTGCACGCCTCTGACATAGATTTGTGTTGCACCTTGCACGCCTCTGACATAGATTTGTGTTGCACCTACCTTGCACGCCTCTGACATAGATTTGTGAGAGAAACTTAAAAGTAAAAGTTATAATAATAACAGAATGCACTTATATAGTTATACATAGGGTCGACTTACATAAATAACAGTTCTAAGACGCTTTTGGATTTAAATCTTGGTTCGGGAAAGCCTATCGGGAATCCGAATGGGGAAAATAAATGCTTTATTGCTCCAAAATTCCAACATCAAATACGAAATCTAAATAATCAATTATAGCCAGCTAGGACTAGGACTAGGACTGGGACTAGGGCTAGGACTAGGACTAGGACTAGGACTAGGACTAGGACTAGGACTAGGACTAGGACTAGGACTAGGACTAGGACTAGGACTAGGACTAGGACTAGGACTAGGACTAGGACTAGGACTAGGACTAGGACTAGGACTAGGACTAGGACTAGGACTAGGACTAGGACTAGGACTAGGACTAGGACTAGGACTAGGACTAGGACTAGGACTAGGACTAGGTCTAGGACTAGGACTAGGACTAGGGCTAGGACTAGGACTAGGACTAGGACTAGGGCTAGGGCTAGGGCTAGGGCTAGGGCTAGGGCTACGGCTACGGCTACGGCTATAGGATAAGCTGTAGTCTGAAAGAATGAATGAATGAACTCCCAGGTAATTTAATTACATTATTTATCCATAGGTCAAACATCTGGTTCTATTCTTCCGGCGGTTCACTTCTGCCCCATTTGTCGCGTTCAGTTCAGCAGCTACAAGCAACTCAACAAACACATCCGTCTGTCCCACAGGGGCAATGTCCCTCAGTTCCAGTGCGTTCTCTGCTCCAAAAACTTCTCCAAGAGGAGCAACTTAAACAAACACTGGCGGTAAGTTTTATTTTTTATAAAATTGCGGGCGATTGACGAGGTGATCGAGCTGAGCCCGGGTACCGACCGTTGTGTGTCAGTTGGTCGGTCGATCTGTCGCAAATGTTTAAAGGGTGATAAAATAACTCAAGTTAATATTTTATATAATTAAGCCAAAATTGCTTCACATGAGGTCTGCCAAAATATATGAACTATGCGTGGGGGACATAGCAGTTCTACAGTCACCTGCAAGAGGGTTACTAGGCAACATTAGAATTAATGATACTCAAGGTAAGCTTGCTTTATTCGTCTTGCATGGGCCCATGATAGACAAGTTGTCCTTATACTAAATAGAGATTAATAGAATTGAAAATTTTTTACAATCTATGAAATCTACCTAGTTGTAAACTATATGTTAAAAATCTAGTTATGTATTTGTAATTGTATTTCCCTTTATATTTCCCTATAGCTACCTCCACAAACAGGAGCCACCAGCTCCGGAACCAGCCGCCCCCGCGCCACCCCCAGCCACTTCCTCGCCACACTCTACCGCCACTTCGGACTCCTACCCTACCACACCACCTAGCGGCATAAAGTCGCAAATGTTAACCGCCGAGACGCCGACTAGAGGCAACACCCTGAACTCTCCAGTGATCCCGATCCCGGTGCGCGCTCCGCACCCTTCCATAATGACGTCACTCCCCTTTTCCCAGCCGATGACGTCACCTTCGAGCGCTTCAGCGACTTTCCTCCCACACCAGATGGCCGCGTTAGCAGCCTCCCAACTCCCCTTCGGGGCTCCCCCCTCTATGCTCCCATTCAACCAGCTACAAGCAGCGCTCGCCGGATTCCCGATGTTCCCACCGACACTGTTCCAACCCGTTCTACCCTACCCCGCGGGGTTCCCTCGCAACCCGTTGGTTCCCCCTATCTTCCCTATGTTGTCCCCGGTTGCCATGGCGAAGCGACTCGCCCAGGTCGCCCACATCAGCAGCGGGGATTGGCAGTCGGCCCCTGGGATGTGGAATGGTTCGGATCCCGAATCCCCCATGGTTATCGACGAAGAAGAGAAACCTCTCGATCTGACAACCACGTCTAGATATTAGTTATAAACTCCACATAAACTGGAAAAGAGTGCGAATTTTACTTATATTATTCTGTGAGTTTGGTATAATATTTATATATGGTTATTGGTTCACGGTCTTTGACATAAGTGACCATTATTACCGTAATGTGTGTGTGTGTGTGTGTGTGTGTGTTAGTGTGTGTGTCCAGAGCGATATCTCAGTTATTTATTAATCAATCGAAACAAAATTTGGACAAAAGTTAGATATAGGGATGGCGAAGGCTCATACAAAAAATTGGGTGTCGAGATGGTATTTGTGCGATGTGAGCGCTATATTTGCGTGTTTTCGCATGGTTTGGGAAAAAGCTATCTTGTCATAGGGAACGCAATGAATGATTCTGATATTTGGCATGGAGGTACCTGAATTATTTCTAAATCGATTAACGGAGGCCGATTTTTAAATTTGGACCTACATTATGACCTAATTGAAGATTTAATTAAGGTAATTAATTAGCACTGCTAGTACTGTCTGATTGTCTGCCTGTAGTAGGCATACCGGACCGGTACTACCTGACCACTGTAGGCCTATCTGCCTATCTTCATACTGTCATAGGTCAGTACAGCAGTAGGCTGGTAGGTCCTAGCCTAGCCCTAGCAGTAAATATAATATTTCGCCATGTTCGCAGGCGACTTCGCACTGACTACCGGTAGGCCTATGCAGCTATGCTATGAGATTAACCGTCCAGTCGTTCAGATGCATATGGTACCGGTACCGGAACGGGTTACGGTTTAATCCTGCATTTGTCAATTACGACAATACTGGCAGACTGGTACGACTTTGAGTACCGCTGTACCGGTACGCGGTAGCCTGCCGTTACCGGTTGAGCGGTAGGCGTAGGCGGTAAACCTACGGTGCGATGGTAGCCAGCCGGTAGGTGGTAGGCTTACCGAACCGGTATAAATGTTGGCGGATGGCGGGATGACGTCGTGTGGCGCGTAATTACTTACCGGTTGCCGGTAGACGCCTACCCAACTCGTAACTGGTGGTCGTGGTCGTGGTGGGATGAGCATGAGGTCGCCTACGATGGGAACAAGTGAAAAGGAAACATAGGCCTACCCGAACGAAAACGTATTATTATTGTACTGATTAAGTAGGAGGACCGTGAACCCTCCAGGCTTGCCAGCTTGTAGTAACTGTTAGTTAATTAAAGTTTTCATATTTTCATATAATATTATATTTCATTATCTAGTCGGAAACTTGGGAGCTATATTGATTGCTTCTTTTCTCACGGGGACGTGATTATATATGAATCCCTGTCTTTATATTTTACGCTTGTTGCCTTTATCGATACTCTATGCAATGCATCGCTTTAGAATTCCATAAACTATTCCCTTATAAATTATTATTTTAATAGAATTATATCAACAATTAATAATTATGCTTGATTATAAGTAAATCTATGCAATAGTCTATGCATTTATCCTAAGATTGTTACTACAATCTATTATTTTCAATAATAACACTTAGTTATTTGTTAATAACTAAGTTTTATTATTAGTATTTGTTATATAACAGTTATTTTTGAATATTTAATACCTGTATTGTGTTTTTTGCGCTATATTTTTTTGAGATTATATTTCTCTGCTTTCTCAGTAGTGAGTAAAGTGCCCCGCCCCAGTTTATAACATGAAAAAAAATATAAAAGTCATTACAAAACTAACGTAGTAAACAAGTGCTTCACAAAAAGTATGAATGTTACATTACAAAATTGAAAATTATTAAAAAATTTAAAATTACTTTGATTATTATTTTGAGGAATTATTTGGTTTTTTAGTCTGGAAATGTTACCCGGTTACTGTATATTATGTAGTGAACACTTTTTACTGACAATTTTAATTGCACCAAATATTGTGTTTATAATGTTTGAAGTACATTTTTATATTGTTGTGACATTAGTATTATAGCTATAGTATCATTCCATATGTTTGTTAAACAATTTAAAAATATTTACATTTATATCGCAAACATTTTATTTCAATCGTCGCTGTTTTTCAGTAAAAACTAATTTGATAATTTAACAAAATATATTTGTATTAATTATTATTTATGACATTATTATGACATAGTGCGATTGTAATATCACGTTCGATAATCAAGCAATATCTAGGTACATTATTTATGTCACTAATTCAACTTTAAGCTCTTAAAATGTTATATAATTAAGTATAATGTTATTCTCTTGAAATATAACAATCGCTTATTATAAATATCTGAGTCAAAAAATTAATTCGTTATTTGGCGTAAATAATTCTACTGTATAGCTTTGCCGCAATCGAGATCAACGAGATTCCACGAAAATATCCATATGTTGTTAGGTTGGGGCTGTGAGCAACTTATTTGTTTTCAGTTCTTGGGGGACTCTCTTTGTCCTACATGTCCACAAAAATGGGTTGAATGAGCTTCAAACACTCAGGAATTTTTAAGACCTCATGGGGAACGCCATCTACTCTACTGCCCGCACTATTGGTCTTAATGCTCTTTGCAGCTACAGAGATGCGCCCTGTTAGACCCTTTAATGCATTCGTGCCGAAACGAAAACGTCCTTGTTCCCTGTGCTGGGACTAGGATTCCCGTTACAAATTAGTACTTGTGATATAAGTCACGGACTGATCTATTGCGATTGAATCTCTAATCTCATTATTTTACATAGATTTGTAGAATTAATTATAATTAGTCACTCAATTCCATACTACTGTAGCATTCTGTTTATTGCTGTATGATTTGCATGTTCAGACTGGCCCGCTAAGCTGGACACGTACAATCACGTGGGTTGGAGGAATTCATTTCCACTCAAACTTTTATAGTTTTGCGAAACAATTATTTCAAATAACTCAGTCTGTAAGGGAAGCATATCGTTGGCGCTTCTCACGACCTTTCCATAACCTACATACCCGTAACCTAGATGTAGTTTATATTCATTGTACCTTTTCTCGCTATACAAATTAATAGTTTTCAGGGGTTCGGTTCGCGCCCTTTCGGCTTGTCAGCCCAGGCCCTTTACACTACTACCACCACGTTCTTGATGATAACAAACCCAATCCAGGGTTTCCCATAATTACGGGCCTCACTCACTCACTCACTCACTCACTCACTCACTCACTCACTCACTCACTCACTCACTCACTCACTCACTCACTCACTCACTCACTCACTCACTCACTCACTCACTCACTCACTCACTCACTCACTCACTCACTCACTGACAATAGGTGTCCTGCTACCTGTTATGGGTATTTAATCAGAATCACCGCTCATATTGTCAGGTTCAGGTATTATTGGGGTGACCGAGAGTTGTACCGATTAGAAATTACGTCACTTCGGCACCCGACGCCAATAGTTATTATTATTAGGCACGGCTGTAGAGAATATCCGACCGTAACTTATTACTTTACATATACCGCATAGCAAAACTCCACTGCAACAACGATAATTCCCAGGTGATCACCGCATTAGCTGAAATGTAATTTGATTGTCTGAATACTAGTAGCTTACCGCAGCTTAACCATTGACTGAGGGTTATGGGTTTCTAATAAAATCACTTCAGTACCACAACACTAAATAACCATGTTGACAAACTACTTGGCAACGGGTGCGTACAAAACAAAGACCCAAAAACTAAAGACCTGTACCAAACACATGGGTCAACTTTCGTCTATTGTTTTGGTTCCCTAAACACGCCTCTGTAACCTGCTCCTTTACTTACCTGCTCCTTTATATGGCAATAGTACCTAAAGCTCTTTATGACCTAACGCTCTTTCTCTTTGGGATCTAACGCGACTTTCTTAGTTTTGTACAGGTCCCAAAGAACGTTAGGGCCCATTGCTATTTAAAGGATCAGGTTTAGTAAAGGAGCAGGTTACAGAGGGGTTAGGGAAACCAAAACAATAAACGAAAGTTAACGCATGTTACAAGATTATGCAGGTTACTTTTATTAAAGGCTGAAAGGAGCAGGTTACAGAGGCGTGTTGGGGGAACCAAAACAATAAACGAAAGTTAACGCATGTTACAAGATTATGCAGGTTACTTAATTGGGTCTTTTGTTTTGTACTCACCGACTTGTGAACGGCGTTTCATCGACGAAAGGCATGAACTGTGTGATCATTTAAAAATCATTCCACCTCTTGTGGCCTTTGGAATATGTACTGTATGTTCAATATCTAATTGACTTCTGCTCTTTGTAAGTAAAGAGAACCGGAATGTTCTACAGCACAGTACTGGTAATCAATTAGCCAACAACACCCACTACCTTACAATCAGTAGTAATTAGCTTTCTGATTGTCCTCAGCTATTTCTATTAGTCCTTAGCTAAGCCTGCTCAACGTGGTAGCAATCTGGTAAGCCTGCTCCACTCCCTGGTAGCAAATCTGTAATATTATGGAACTCCAATCAAGGGTTCGTTCACCTGTCATAAAATCAACTGTTTTCTAAAAACGAATTAAGTTGGGTAGATTAACTAAAATGGATAAATTTTTTTTCTTGTAAACTACATTTTGAAGTTCCAATGTTGGTAGCGAAAAATGGTCAAATATGGGTCAAACCTCAGTGTTTAAGTTGCAGACCAAGGTGAAATAAATGTTCACTATATTATTAATTAATTGACTTGTCTGAGGAAGTTTACGTGCAGCATTGTCAATAACTGCGGTGAAAATTTTTGTTGCTTAGCAGAGAATAAGTCAAGGAAATATGTTCCATAATGTTTTCCAATTAACAGTCACCATCAATACATATTGTTTCATCAAGAGTGACGTCAAACCAATCTGCGATCGCTTTAAGATCTCAAATATTTTCCTCGCGAATTTCTCGGCTATTTTTATATCAAGTTTAGTAAACGGCGTTGTTTTTATCTTAAACGCATCAGTTTAATGTTGTCATCAATTTATTAATTATTAATAGGATCACTTAGGGTTGATAAATAATAAAAACGTGGTTCAACATATCGCTCCTATAACCTTGTATTATTATTAGTTCATTCTTGAGATTAAGATGAATGCCGTTGTCAAATGCAGGTCATCGAACCAACCAGATGAGGATTTCGGGACAATCCGTGATCCAAAAAACTCTCAAAGTACTTTAGTTTACTATAAAAATTATAATCCCGGGGTTGAGAATAGTAGCACTTGGGGGTCAGCGAATGATTGACCTTAAAACCCACTCATTCGATATAATTGGAGAATCCACCTCATGAATTTAACAAAGAGCTTAATCCTTCGTTATGGGAGAGCCATCAATTATAAGTTTGAAGGAAGCAGCGTCCGAACGCGACTAAACAATCACATCACTCACTCGCAGCGATATAAACTTTCCTGAATTCTAATTATAAATTCCAGTGGACCCGTGGTATTGAATTCGTTTCCCTTGAGGCTCGGAATATGATGGCAGTAATTGATTTCGAATCAATGCCGACCCATTCACTATTGTTGGAACATAACTCTATTAATTTGATGTGATCGCTTTTCTCCGGAGAACAATCCCGAAGGTCACGAGGCCCCGATTTTGGTAAGTTTGGGGACATAATAATGATGTAACTGTATTTCTAGAGAATTTAAATAGTCAAGGGCAAGGACCTTCTCGTGTTTCATGCGGAAATAATTATCTAGGTTATTTATTAAATATATATTGTGAAAGATTCAAAATAAGTGTGTCGGCCGTTCTATACCCTTATAGATAAATGAGAGGTTCTAGTCAGGTCGGGGTTTGTGTTGTCTGAATGACTCAGATCGCGGTTTGTGTTGTCTGAATCACTACACTTTTTAATTAATTAGACGACAACTATTGGGTCTAGGCTATGGTTACATTTTTACTTACAGTAGCTCCTTGAAATAATTCATTAGGACAATTTTGTTCCGGTCTAGAGTGGCATATCCTGTCGGAAGACAACTGGCACGTTGTGTTTCAGACTCTAATTACATTATTAGTTGTTCCTTCCCCATGAGAATAATACAACTGACATACCAATCCAACAACATGAGATGATGATTGATACACTGAATATTGCTTCACCTCCTACTCTACTTTGGCCTTCTACCCAATGGATGCTTTCCTGTCCCCTATCACGTGCCTCCCTTCCCTCTATTGGCTAATATACTACTTGTCACCTTGGCACTCAATGGGAGTGTCCCCCCCCCCCCCGCTGCTAGCCTCTACTAGCTATGTTCCCTCTGAGGTGGTTTGACCTCTAACCTTCCTTTCTATGTGGCTTTGGGGCTTGTGTTGCCCCCCCCCCTCCCCCAATATTGGTTGTGATACGAGATTGATATTGGTAATCTCGTATCCCCAACATATTGCTAAAATGCCACTATCCCATTTTCTGGTGGGTAATGAAGTGGAATTGAATCCACTTACTCTCCCCCCCATGCTATCTTCCCAGTGAGAAGATAGCATCAACCTCAAGTGCGGTTCAATTCCGCTGGAACCCGATCTAATATCGGGTGTGGGGTGGAGTTCTTTTCTCGGGGTTGGCTTTCCAGGCCGCCCCCTTTGGTTATGATATTGCTACCCCTCCTTGGTGCAATCGCAACCTATGTTGCACCAATATATCTGACGTCTCTGTTCGAGACAATTGTGGACTCCTCTCACACAATTTTATAACACTTTGCTCTGAACTCACTCTATCCTCACTCTACTCTATCCCTCATGGGCCCTATTGCCCCTTATTCTCTCTCTTACAGCTCGCTCCCCACATTTGAATTGCACCCCTCTAGTTTCGACGCACGTCAATACCTCCTCTCCATACCTTCCTCATGCTCCTATACTCAACCCACACTTTGTTTTACTCTACTCACTCCTGACGAGCCTCACCCTCCCCTTTTGTGCCGTCGAACTCAAGAAGTGTGATTCGTCTAGTGTCCCATCCTCTTGTCATAGTCAATTCGTCCCCAGTCCCAGTAGCTAGTTGGAAAAAGGTTATATATGACTATAGTAATTACTCTGATTATATTGATTCTAATTATATTCTATTGATTATTACATATGTACATACTAATTGCACTTTATTAATTTTTTTGCACTTAGGAGTTCGTATTACTACACGTGTGGTGCCTTCCAGGCACACCTACATCTCCCCCTCCGAGTCCTAGTTCGCTGTTCCTGTCTTCAGGAACCATCTCAGTTCCTTCCCTCTATCATCGTCCTGTCTGGGTCGCTTCCTTCCCTCTGGTTTGTCCTCTTTGAGACTCCTCATCCTCGCCATTACCGCCTTACTAATTCCTGTGGTCGATTCCTTGGGCGCTGGTGTTATTAGCTCCCGGTAACGCTTTGCAGGTGGCCCTTCCGAATGCCCCTCCTGCTTCCCCCTGATAGCGTCCCACAAGATCATTTTCATGGTTTGCGGCACATGCTCCGCCAGAAAATCTCTAAACTCTCCCCTGTTCTCCGGCGTCCATCTATCCAAGTACCTCTGCGTGTTGATGACCCCACCATACGATGCCGCCGTCGCTACCTCTTGGTATGTAAACGGAAGTCTCCTCTTAATAACTTCCAGATGGGCTTCAAGATTGATGTTGAAGAAATCCCACCGGAACTCCTGGGCCTTCATACTCTGCCGTATCATATCGCCGACGTCGGCCCACTCCTCGAAGATCTTAAACTTCCCCTCGTCGTCCATCCAGTTGCACTGGCGCCCATAGTGCCCTCGAAGTTACACTTTGAGCAGCGGTTGTGCAACCTCGGACACGCTCCCATCCTATGGCTCGACTTGCGGCAGTAGAGGCAGCTCGTCCCCTTCTGGAATCGATACAAACAGCTCTTTTCCTGGTGAGTCAACCTCCCGCAGTAATCGCAGCCGTGTATCAATGCATCCCGCCCCAAGTCGTCTTTTGCCCCGAGCGGTCTCCTAGGTCTGTGGAGCCATTGGTAAGCAAACTTCTGTCCAAGGCTACGTCCTTGTATCACCTCGGCATTGTCTCTCCAAACACTACCCGTGGTGCCGTTCCCGGTTGCTCGCTCAACCTGATAGTTCTCCCCGCGAAATCAATCGTTGGCTCCTCATGCACCCAGGTCCGCTTGCCGGGTTTATCTCTCAGTCTTTTCCTAGTGAAATCGCCCTCAGAGCCCGCTGGCATGGGCATCGCTTGCAATCCTGATGTTGACTGTTTCGGCGATTCTTCCGTCCATCCTAGCTCCTCCCCCAGAAACTCGCCCGAGCTCCCTGATCCCCACCTCAGCTCATCTAAGCTCTGGGCCTCGAACCTGTAGTCCTCTCCCATAGCCTCCGCCTCTCTTTCATCTGCCTCCCTCCTTTCTCGTCTGGCGACTTCTTCCATTCGCTTCTCCTCAAGTCTATCTGCCTCCAGCTTCTCCCACCTCTGATATGGTGTATCCACCTCCCTGTCTACTAGATGCCGGCAGTTGTAGTGCACCGACTTGCCCTTCAGCCCCGGGTGGTCTGCCAGACCTTCGAAGGCCACCTTGGAGGCTCTTCTGTAGTTAAGAGGTGATCCTGATAGCAGAAACGCTGCTGGCTCTCTTCCGATAACCACGGCCATGAATAGGTTTAGCAAACCTATCATTATCCAATCCTCCTGTAGGATATATTGCTTTTGATATATCTTTATCGCTCCTCTCCGGAGCTGATACACCTCCTGTTTCCTGGCTTCACTCCCCATTTCAGCAAGTTCGCCAGCTCCGCTCCGTACTCCTCCCAAAACTTACCCCAGTTCATCGGCTTGTGGAGCCCCATGAGCTGGCCCATTGCCACTGCTTTGCAATGTCCTGTCTTCTCTACCAATCCCAACCCGTCTGGCCCTGTCATGGCCATATAGACCGCTTGCATGTCCAGGAGGTTGGGGGTCTCCAGTCCGACAATCCTCCCCACATCGTCGCGGATTGCCAATCTCACCTTCATCGTTGACTTCTCCCTTACTAGGTCCTGCACCGCCCTTGGCAACCGGTTTAATTTCAGCCCGCTCTTCTTCCCATACGTTCCTAGATCGAATAGGAATATGTCTCCATTTGGAGCAGCCAAATGCAGTAGTATGGTTCTAGCCGACCCCGCCAACCCTCTTCTCGAACCCTCGTCATCTTCCACAGTCCCCTCGTCGTCCAGGACCATGTATCCTCCCCTGTTCACGGACTCTACACAAACCTCCTCCAGTCCTTTCTCGGTGGTTCCCTCGGATACTTCGGTATCCCGAACTTTGCTTTGACTCCTTTCACTACATAGTGGAAATGCTCGAGGATCGCGTTGTCTAGCGACGGTGTCCCATAGGTCCCGACCAGTCGCCTCTCGTCCATCTCCCTGAAGTGGTCCTGCAGTGCCCGCGCTTTGTGACCCTTCGCTAGCAGCTCGTAGTGCCTTTGCGTGAAGTCCACTAGTATCTCCTTTCCTCTCCTTTCCATCTTTCTCTTCTTAACAAGTCTCTCCGCCATTACGAACACTCTCGCTCGCTCACCCGCTTGGTGGTGCCTTGCCTCGTGTTGTTGCATACAAGATAATGCCATAGCGTTTCTCCGTGTGTCGCATCACCTTAATCTTAATTGGCCCGAACATGTCTACGCCGCAGTGCGTGAATGGCGGGTTGTGTTGTCTTACTCTATTGGCCGGTAATGGTGCCATCTCCTGTACGACCCTCTCCTTTCTCGTCCGTCGGCAGGTCTGGCACTGCCCCACTACTGCCTTCACCTTCTTCCTCAACTGTGTGATCCAGAACATCCTCCGTATCTCTGCGAGAGTCTGGTTGGTGCCTCCATGTAATATCGACTTATGGGAGTCCCAAATGATCTGGTGGACTATCAGCGATCTGTTGGGAATGATTATGGGTTTTGGTGGGATAACTAGGCTGTTGTTATTCAGCACTCTAGAGTTCATCACCAGAATCCCATCATCGTTTAGTTGTGGGGACAGCATGTTGAGCTCGCTGTCTCGACGAAGATGTTGTTGCCTGCTAACTCTATCCACTTTGTCGGCGTAGTACCTTCTCTGCTCGTACCGTATTACGGCCTTAGCTGCTCCCTCCAGATCGATGTTTGGTTTCCTCTTGGCATCCTTGCCAACTCCCTTAAGGAAATCCCCGTAGGCCCTCCAATATGCTACCAACTTCTTGGTTTTGTACCAGCTGAGTAACCTGTCCGTCGGGTTGTCGCATGGGTCTTCTGACTTCGGTGGCACCTCCTTGATCTCCCTCACCATCTGACTAAATATCTCTTCCCCTTCTGAATCTTCCTACTCTTCCTCTGGTGCTACTTCCTCCGAGCCCGGGTCCACCTTCCTCATTGGTGGCCAGGCTGATCTATCGTTAAGTATCTGAGCTATTGTTGATCTACTTGGTCGAAATCCGTTTTGGCTCTTACGCAGTAGTTTCTCTATGTGAGGCCTAATCCTATATAGAATCATTTTATTGTATATTTTGGCAGCTACCACAAGCAGACAGATCCCACGATAGTTTGTTGGTATGCCGAGGTCTCCTTTCTTGGGGAGAGGCTTTAGTTGACCTTTAGTCCAAATTGGTGGTGGCTTTTCCCCTTTTAACATCCGGTTGCAAACATTCAATAATGGTCTATTTAGCACTCCGGTTTTCCATAACTCCGCTGGGATTTCATCTAATCCACTCGCTTTATTATTGGACATGCTTTTAATGCTTCTTTGGAGTTCGGCAGGTGTGAAGTCCCCTGTTTCTATAGGTAGTGTCTTGTCATATATTTTCCTTGTAGGGCTGACCTCGATGTTTGGTGGCTGCCCAAGCAAGTTGCTGAAGTGATTTTTCCACTTCCCAACACGTTCTTCAGGACTATCGGCTTTGAGGCGCCCCTTTGCACAACTTTTCCGACCAGATATCTCATTTACAGTTTGCCAGGTAAGTCTTGATTGTTGCTGTATGTGAGCAGTTGTAATTGCTTCAGTTTTATCCTGTATGTACTTTTCCTGGCTGATGTTGTAGGCCAATTTAAGATCGTCCTTAGCTTTCTCAACCTTGTTAATGTTTTCGGTTGTTGGTTGTTCGGTTTTAACTTTGTAGGCTATCTTAAGATCTTCTCTCTTACAAGTAACCTCAGAGTTTTGCCATGGCACATACTGTTTTCGTTTAGGTTTCTGGGGGATATGCCTCTTAGCTGATTCCTTGTGGGCTGTTATTATATTCTGGTATATTGAATCGGTGGATTGGTCTTCATCCATTGACTGAAGTGCTTCAAAGCGGTTTTGAACTTCTACTGTATAAGCATCCTTTACAGCATTGTCAGTTCTGAGTTTCTCCCAGTCATAGTTGATTTGCTTGCTTGTCCTGGGTTTGCTGGCTCTCAAACTGAGTCTGATCTCTGCAGTCACAATTCTGTGGTCCGAACCAATTAGGTTGAACGAGCTGTATGCCTCGCAGTTGATCATGCTATTTCTCCACTTTTTGTTTATAAGGATGTAATCCAGTTGTGCTTTGGTTCCATTAGGGTATTGAAAGGTCCATAGCTTCCCCTTACTCTTTTCGAATGTGTTGTTTGTTGGTATCAATTCACATTCTTCCATTAGGTCTAATAGTAAGTACCCATTTCTGTTAGAACTGGTGTTATAGGTGTAACCCTTGATGTCTTCTGGGCCAATTTGCACATTCAGGTCACCAGCAATGACTTTAACATTGTGTTTGGGGATGTCCTTAATAAGTCCAGTCAGTTCTTCATAAAACTTGACTGCTTGTTCTGGCTCTGATGCATTGGTTGGACTGTAGCAACATATAACTGTTGTCTTGGGATTCCCATCAAATGTTGCGATCATAACCCTGGAATTTATAGATTCGATGTTGTTTAGGGTCTTAAGTGCAAATGGGCTTAGCAGAATTCCTACTCCACCAATTGATGCATTGGCCGAGTTTCTTACTGCTGAGCTTGTTACTAACGTCCATCCATTTCCAATGTCATTGTACTTCATGGCAGTGTCTTCATGACAAATCCGATGTTCTTGGATGCAGATGATGTCGATGTTATATTCCATTGCCAGAGCGACCATGTCACCCTGTTTGCTCTGTGCTTTCAGCGTGCGTGCGTTCATTGTAGCAATCTTTAGTGTCTTTTTACATTTCAACAGGTTGGTTCTTCTTTCTTCTCTGTCTTCTGTTCCAGTAGCCAATTTATCGACCCCAGCCTGGTGTACCACTGAGGGACGCGGTCCTTGTTGACCCGGGCGACGACCGAGCCGGTATTTCTCCTGGAGGGTTCTCATACTCATATCTTTCAGTTGCGGGGGTAAACCGCTTGTGGTCGCAACTCCTACAAGCGTCTTCGCAGTAGGTCGCCGTTGGTTGATTACCTTCCGCCGACCTTGTCAGCATGTCTAGCCGTTGGTTGATTACCTTCCGCCTATCCATGGCCTACAGCCCTGCTGCCGACTGTAGGGGTCCATTTGTTACACCCTGAACCAAGTGTGCCTCCTGGGTTAGGTTACCTAACACTGGTAGAGGAGCATCCAGTATAGACAGGGCGGGGCTTGTATCATCTCTAATGCAGATGCGTATCAAGCCTTTGCCTTCAATGGTGCCCTAGGCGCTATAGCCCTCAATGACTTATTTAGTTGACGGGGCTGAACCAACCCACTCTTGATCAACTAAATAATGAATAGGCTATGCTTATCGGGCCTGCCCTACTGGGCTGACAGCTACAGGTAGTACCACATTACTGCCATAGTGGTAGCAGGATCTGGGGACCTGACCTGACCTGATTACGTCCTGTGGGCTCTCTCATCTACCTGATATCAGACATACAGGTGCACCGCACACTAAGCCTTTGTCGGTCCCAGCAAGTTAGCTAGATAACTCGCCATAACCTGCCAATCAGATGACTTGAACAAATGTGTTCACATGTGATCACATTGGATGAAATCTGCTTTTTCTGGTGGCCTGTACTGTAACTAACTTGGCCAGTAAACCCCGTCAGGACCAGGTGGCCACTCTCTTTTCGTACTGCCACCCAGATTTTTTAAACCGAATCCAATACACCATGGGGATTCCCCGGGACACAGACAAAACAATGGATGAAATCCTAAGTGAAATCCGTGCGCATCTGAGGGAAGAACAAAATCTTACCGTTGACAGGTACGAGCTGGTTCGCCAAAAACAGCAAGAAGGGCAGGATTTCGAAGAATTCTATATCCGCCTTCGTGAGTTAGCGGATGATGCCATGGTAGAGTGACAATAGACGATTGGATAATGCCCTTCTTGTATGTGGCCTCAGAGACAATGAAACCCGGCGGGAAATATTCAGTAAAAAACCTGCCCTATCCCTCACTGAAACCATGGACTTCTGTCGCAACCGCGAACTTGCCACCAAGAAAGGACAGTGGCTCAAACATGAGGTTAAAGCTGTGCAACAATATTCCCATGGTGGACAACAACGCGGGCGCTCTAAAAGTCGCTACAGACAACACAAGGAAGGGAAAAATTATAGCAGAAACCCTTCAAACTCCCAAAACCGGAAACCGGTGCCGAAAGATAAAGGTATGTGTTATCGGTGCGGTGGCCATTGGCCACATGACAACCAAAACCCCTGCCTAGCCGAAGGTATAAAATGTCTTAACTGTGGCAAGAAAGGGCATCTAAGTAAATGCTGCCAATCAAACAAGGTGAAACCCAAAGTTTATGGCGCCATAATGATTTCTGAAATTGGAGATAATAAAATGCATAATAAACCTTTTTTTCAAATAAAATTCCTGGGGAATAAAGTTTGCATCGCCGACACCGGTGCGCAAGTAACAGCTGCCGGTATAGCAGTTCTACACGACTGGCGACTTACACAACATGACCTTGAGGATCCAGACGCTCCACTGTCAGCCGCCAATGGCAAACCTATCCAGTGTATAGATCGACTTAAACTCAAACAAACACTGGGGAATAATGAATTTACTGACTGGGTTTATATATGCCCTGGAATCAACTACGGTGAAATATATTTATCTCTTCCTTCATGCAAAGGCCTGGGTATTGTACATGAACGATTTCCCACGCCAGTCCACTAACTCAGTGGGATTGAGCCTTCATCTGAGCGAGAGGTGGATGATAATACCTCAAGGAAAGGGATAAACTCCGAGAAGGAAAAATAAAAACTTCTCAGCGAGTTTGCCGATGTATTCTTTAGTGAGGGTGAGCGGTTGAAAACCATGACCGGCCCATCTATGGAGATTAAGCTGGTCGACAGCCGTTCAAATTATACACCCACCATTCAATTCCATATGCTTATCGCGATAAAGCGAAGGAAGCTATTGACGGAATGCTTGCCAATGGTATAATTGAACATATCGGCGATCGATCGACCGACTGGGTTCACCCAATGGTTATATGCCCCAAGCCAAACCGCCCTGGCAAAATCCGTGTAACCATTGACCTAACTAAACTGAACCACCAAGTAAAGCGACCAGTCCACAATAGCCGCTCACCTTGGGATATAATTTCCAAAAGAAACCCGAACTCCAACCTGTTTACATCTTTGGATGCCAAATCTGGCTACTGGCAGATTGAGTTGGCTGAGTCGAGCCGAGATCTCACAAAATTTATAACACCGTGGGGGTGTTTTCGGTATTGTAGAGCCCCCATGGGCCTAATAAGTACTGGAGATTCATACAACTACCGTGGGGACATGGCGTTACTGGGACTAGAAAATGTGCACAAAATTGTGGATGATATCCTCATAGAAAGCAGTGATATCAACCAGCACATATCCCATGTTCAGGCCGTCCTGCAACGTTGTCGAGAAAACTCCATTACACTTCACCCTGACAAATAGAAAAAGTTCGGGGGATACAGGAGTATGATACTCCTCAAAATATAACTGATCTCTGAAGCTTCATGGGCTTGACAAATCAGCTTGGTTACTTCTCGGGGGATGTAAGTGCAGCAGCATTTCCCCTCCGTGAACTACTCAGGACTCGAAATGAGTTCGTATGGACTCCCGACCATGATGATGCGTTCCGAAAGGTCAAGCAGACGCTGCTTCGACCACCCATCCTTGCTCCGTTTGACCCCAAGTGTGAGACATGCCTTGAAACAGACGACAGCCGATTGAATGGCTTGGGCTATGATCTGTTGCAACGGCATGGGGAGGAGTTTAAACTGGTGGCTTGCGGCAGTCGTTTCCTCACAGACTGTGAGACAAGGTGGGCGACCATCAAATTAGAATGTGCTGCCATAAAATATGGATTGAATAAATGTCGTCTGTACTTGGCGGGACTTCCGACTTTTACAGTCGTGACTGATCACCAACCATTGGTTCGCATATTCAATGTCTATACGCTAGATCAAGTCGAGAACTCAAAGATCCAGCGAATAAAGAGTGATTTACAATCCCGATATCAGTTCCATTTGGAGTGGATACCAGGGAAGTCCCATAGGATAGCTGATGGACTGAGCAGGAAACCCGTAGACAACCCAGACTCTCAGGAAAAATATGAATCTGAGACTACTCACATGCTCACTTCAATAATTGCCGAACTAGGTGATGTCTCAGAGGAAAAAACTCAAGAACTCAATGCCAATATGGATGACCCATTTATAAGGGAACTCAGGGAAGTGGCACTTGCTGATTCCGAATACCAGGAGTTGCTTCGGAGATTGCTCCAGAGATTGTTGGTGGCTTTGCATCGATCAAAAAGGCGTCGCAATCAGTTCAGGAATACAAATCAATAAGAAATTCATTATCAGTTTACAGAGACCTCGCTATGTACAATGACAGACTGGTTATCCCAAAGGGGTCTCGGAGAAATGTTCTTTTACGACTGCACGCACCCCACTCTGGAATTACGCGAACAAAACAGCGTGCCCATCAAACTGTCTACTGGCCTGGAATTGGCCATGAAATTGAGCAAATGACTCGTGAGTGCAACGCCTGTCAAGAACGGTTGCCAAGTCTTCCCAAAGAAACTTTAAAACCAGATGACTTACCAGAATGTCCCTTCCAATGCGCTTCTGCCGACTTATTTGAAGTACGTAGTCGGCACTTTCTAGCCTATACAGACCGCTTTTCTGGGTATCCATGTGTAAATGAATGGGCTAGAGACCCTTCATCCAAACAAGTCACTGCCGCTTTGCTGCGGCATTTCTTAGACCTCGGCGTCCCCAATAGACTGTGTACGGATGGAGGACTCCAATTCGACTCGCATTATTCTAGACCATTTTACAACCACTGGGGAGTAAACTGGGAGCCAAGTACGCCCCATTACCCCACCAGCAATGGCCACGCAGAGGCATCAGTTAAACGATTAAAGGCTCTGCTTATTAAATGTAAACAACCAGACATAAATTCTGAGGAATTTAACGAAGGCTTGATGGAAATCCGAAATTCACCAAGAGCAAATAACATTTCTCCAAGTGAAATCGTTTTTGGGCGTCTCCTCCGTACGCGACTTCCTGCTCACCATTCTAAATACTCACAAGTGTGGAAAGATAAAGCTGATTTGACCGATCAAGCGGCTGCAAACATTCGTCAGAAAGTGGAGCAATATTACAACCAATCAGCACACGACCTTCCACCCCTCAATATCAGAGCAGAAACGAGGATTCAAGACCCAAAATCAAAGCGCTGGACTCATATTGGAGCTGTAGTCGGGGTAGGAAGAAATCGTGACTACAAGGTGAAGTTGCCTTCTGGGCGCACGTGGTGGCGGAATCGCCACTTTCTACGGACATATCACGCCGCTACTGACACAGAACCCAACAAGTCTGGTTCAGAAAGCAACAAGTGTAATCACGGGACTGAAAACTTTGAAACTGAAATTAATTCAGCTCTTCCTAGACATAGCGATCGCCTCAGGAAGAAACACGTTAAATTCTCAAACTTTATCACTTTATCGGAGTAACAAACTCAACATACTTAAAAGTAACTTTTGAAGTAATAAAAAGTAACTTTTGAAGTAATAAAAAGGGGAGTTGTGATGGCCTGGATATATGGGAGTAGGCCTACTGAACGGATAGATACAGGTTACCGGTATCAGACTAAGATGGTGATGGGGAAAGTGGTTGGCCCTGGAGGCCTAAAGGCTAATACTGCTGTACTGTGGTAATTGACACCCATACGTATATAATATATAATAAATATATATTAGTTGACTTTATTATTTATATGGCCGCACACACAAGTTCATAACACCTTATTTATTATAAAACCATCTGAAATATCCATAAATGTCGCTTCATAACGAGTAAGGCAACGATTTTAAACATTTCTTCGCGATTTTTGCGATCTTCGCAAACGTCGCAATTATTTCAATATTTTGTGTTTAACAATACTATAGATGGAGCTTCGCAAATGTCGCGATCCTTGCGAAATATTTTGTGTTTACCAATACTATAGATGGAGCTTCGCAAACGTTGCGATTAATGCGATATTTTGTGTTTAACAATACTATAGATGGAGCTTCGCAAATGTCGCGATCTTCGCGAAATATTTTGTGTTTACCAATACTATAGATGGAGCCTCGCAAATGTCGCGATCTTTGCGAAATATTTTGTGTTTACCAATACTATAGGTGGAGCTTCGCAAACGTTGCGATTATTGCAATATTTTGTGTTTAACAATACTATAGATGGAGCTTTGCAAATGTCACGATCTTCGTGAAATATTTTTTGTTTACCAATACTAGATATGGAGCTTCGCAAACGTCGCGATTATTGCGATATTTTTTGTTTAATAATACTATAGATGGAGCTTCGCAAATGTCACGATCTTCGCAAAATATTTTATGATTACCAATACTATAGATGGAGTTTCGCAAATGTCGCGATCTTTGTGAAATATTTTGTGTTTACCAATACTATAGGTGGAGCTTCGCAAACGTCGTGATCTTCGTGACATATTTTGTGTTTACCAATACTATAGGCAGAGCATCGCAAACGTCGTGATCTTCACGATATTTTGTGTTTACCAATACTATAGGTGAGCTTCGCAAACGTTGCGATCTTCACGATATTTTGTATTTACCAATACTAAAGGTGGAGTTTCACAAACGTCGTGATCTTTGCGATATTTTGTGTTTACCAATACTATAGTTGGAGCTTCGCAAATGTCGCGAGCTTCGTGAAATATTTTTTGTTTACCAATACTATATATGGAGCTTCGCAAACGTCGCGATCTTAGCGGAATATTTTGTGTTTACCAATACTATAGATGGAGCCTCGCAAATGTCGCGATCTTCACCATATTTTGTGTTTACCAATACTATAGGTGGAGCTTCGCAAACGTCGCGATCTTCGCAATATTTTGTGTTTACCAATACTATAGTTGGAGCTTCGCAAATGTTGCGATCTTTGCGAAATATTTTGTGTTTACCAATACTATAGGTGGAGCTTTGCAAATGTCGCGATCTTCACGATATTTTGTGTTTACCAATACTATAGGTGGAGCTTCGCAAACGTTGCAATCTTCACCATATTTTGTGTTTACCAATACTATAGGTGGAGCTTCGCAAACGTTGCAATCTTCACCATATTTTGTGTTTACCAATACTATAGGTGGAGCTTCGCAAACGTCGCGATCTTCGCGATATTTTGTGTTTACCAATACTATAGGTGGAACTTCGCAAACGTCGCGATATTCGCAATATTTTGTGTTTACCAATACTATAGATGGAGCTTCGCAAATGTCGTGATCTTCGCGATATTTTGTGTTTACCAATACTATAGGTGGAGCTTTGCAAACGTCGTGATCTTCGCGATATTTTGTGTTTACCAATACTATAGGTGGAGCTTCGCAAATGTCGTGATCTTTGCGAAATATTTTGTGTTTACCAATACTATAGATGGAGTTTCGCAAATGGTGCGATCGTCACGAAATATTTTGTGTTTACCAATACTATAGATGGAGCTTCGCAAATGTTAAGATCTTCGCAAAATAATTTGTGTTTACCAATACTATAGATAGAGCTTCGCAAATGTCGCAATCTTCGCGAAATATTTTGTGTTTACCAATACTATAGGTGGAGCTTTGCAAACGTCTCGATCTTCGCAAAATATTTTGTGTTTACCAATACTTTAGGTGGAGCTTCGCAAACGTCATGATCTTCGTGACATATTTTGTGTTTACCAATACTATAGGTGGAGCTTTGCAAACGTCTCGATCTTCGCGAAATATTTTGTGTTTACCAATACTATAGAGGGAGCTTTGCAAACATTGCGATTATTGCGATATTTTGTGTTTACCAATACTATAGATAGAGCTTCGCAAATGTCGCAATCTTCGCGAAATATTTTGTGTTTACCAATACTATAGGTGGAGCTTTGCAAACATCTCGATCTTCGCAAAATATTTTGTGTTTACCAATACTTTAGGTGGAGCTTCGCAAACGTCATGATCTTCGTGACATATTTTGTGTTTACCAATACTATAGGTGGAGCTTTGCAAACGTCTCGATCTTCGCGAAATATTTTGTGTTTACCAATACTATAGATAGAGCTTCGCAAATGTCGCAATCTTCGCGAAATATTTTGTGTTTACCAATACTATAGATGGAGCTTCGCAAATGTCGTGATCTTTGCGAAATATTTTGTGTTTACCAATAATATACATGGAGTTTTGCAAATGTCGCAATCGTCGCGAAATATTTTGTGTTTACCAATAATATACATGGAGTTTTGCAAATGTTGCAATCGTCGTGAAATATTTTGTGTTTACCAATAATATACATGGAGTTTTGCAAATGTTGCAATCGTCGCGAAATATTTTGTGTTTACCAATACTATAGGTGGAGCTTCGCAAACGTCGCGATCTTCGCGAAATATTTTGTGTTTACCAATACTATAGATAGAGCTTCGCAAATGTCGCAATCTTCGCGAAATATTTTGTGTTTACCAATACTATAGGTGGAGCTTTGCAAACGTCTCGATCTTCGCAAAATATTTTGTGTTTACCAATACTTTAGGTGGAGCTTCGCAAACATCATGATCTTCGTGACATATTTTGTGTTTACCAATACTATATATAGGTGGAGCTTCGCAAATGTCGTGATCTTTGCAAAATATTTTGTGTTTACCAATACTATAGATGGAGCTTTTCAAATGTCGCGATCCTTGCGAAATATTTTGTGTTTACCAATACTATAGGTGGAGCTTTGCAAACGTCTCGATCTTCGCGAAATATTTTGTGTTTACCAATACTATAGATAGAGCTTCGCAAATGTCACGATCTTCGCAAAATATTTTATGATTACCAATACTATAGATGGAGTTTCGCAAATGTCGCGATCTTTGTGAAATATTTTGTGTTTACCAATACTATAGGTGGAGCTTCGCAAACGTCGTGATCTTCGTGACATATTTTGTGTTTACCAATACTATAGGCAGAGCATCGCAAACGTCGTGATCTTCGCGATATTTTGTGTTTACCAATACTATAGGTGAGCTTCGCAAACGTTGCGATCTTCACGATATTTTGTGTTTACCAATACTAAAGGTGGAGTTTCACAAACGTCGTGATCTTTGCGATATTTTGTGTTTACCAATACTATAGTTGGAGCTTCGCAAATGTCGCGATCTTCATGAAATATTTTTTGTTTACCAATACTATATATGGAGCTTCGCAAACGTCGCGATCTTAGCGGAATATTTTGTGTTTACCAATACTATAGATGGAGCCTCGCAAATGTCGCGATCTTCACCATATTTTGTGTTTACCAATACTATAGGTGGAGCTTCGCAAACGTTGCGATCTTCGCAATATTTTGTGTTTACCAATACTATAGTTGGAGCTTCGCAAATGTTGCGATCTTTGCGAAATATTTTGTGTTTACCAATACTATAGGTGGAGCTTTGCAAATGTCGCGATCTTCACGATATTTTGTGTTTACCAATACTATAGGTGGAGCTTCGCAAACGTTGCAATCTTCACCATATTTTGTGTTTACCAATACTATAGGTGGAGCTTCGCAAACGTCGCGATCTTCGCGATATTTTGTGTTTACCAATACTATAGGTGGAGCTTCGCAAACGTCGCGATATTCGCAATATTTTGTGTTTACCAATACTATAGATGGAGCTTCGCAAATGTCGTGATCTTCGCGATATTTTGTGTTTACCAATACTATAGGTGGAGCTTTGCAAACGTCGTGATCTTCGCGATATTTTGTGTTTACCAATACTATAGGTGGAGCTTCGCAAATGTCGTGATCTTTGCGAAATATTTTGTGTTTACCAATACTATAGATGGAGTTTCGCAAATGGTGCGATCGTCACGAAATATTTTGTGTTTACCAATACTATAGATGGAGCTTCGCAAATGTTAAGATCTTCGCAAAATAATTTGTGTTTACCAATACTATAGATAGAGCTTCGCAAATGTCGCAATCTTCGCGAAATATTTTGTGTTTACCAATACTATAGGTGGAGCTTTGCAAACGTCTCGATCTTCGCAAAATATTTTGTGTTTACCAATACTTTAGGTGGAGCTTCGCAAACATCATGATCTTCGTGACATATTTTGTGTTTACCAATACTATAGGTGGAGCTTTGCAAACGTCTCGATCTTCGCGAAATATTTTGTGTTTACCAATACTATAGAGGGAGCTTTGCAAACATTGCGATTATTGCGATATTTTGTGTTTACCAATACTATAGATAGAGCTTCGCAAATGTCGCAATCTTCGCGAAATATTTTGTGTTTACCAATACTATAGGTGGAGCTTTGCAAACGTCTCGATCTTCGCAAAATATTTTGTGTTTACCAATACTTTAGGTGGAGCTTCGCAAACGTCATGATCTTTGTGACATATTTTGTGTTTACCAATACTATAGGTGGAGCTTTGCAAACGTCTCGATCTTCGCGAAATATTTTGTGTTTACCAATACTATAGATAGAGCTTCGCAAATGTCGCAATCTTCGCGAAATATTTTGTGTTTACCAATACTATAGATGGAGCTTCGCAAATGTCGTGATCTTTGCGAAATATTTTGTGTTTACCAATAATATACATGGAGTTTTGCAAATGTCGCAATCGTCGCGAAATATTTTGTGTTTACCAATAATATACATGGAGTTTTGCAAATGTTGCAATCGTCGTGAAATATTTTGTGTTTACCAATAATATACATGGAGTTTTGCAAATGTTGCAATCGTCGCGAAATATTTTGTGTTTACCAATACAATAGGTGGAGCTTCGCAAACGTCGCGATCTTCGCGAAATATTTTGTGTTTACCAATACTATAGATAGAGCTTCGCAAATGTCGCAATCTTCGCGAAATATTTTGTGTTTACCAATACTATAGGTGGAGCTTTGCAAACGTCTCGATCTTCGCAAAATATTTTGTGTTTACCAATACTTTAGGTGGAGCTTCGCAAACGTCATGATCTTCGTGACATATTTTGTGTTTACCAATACTATTGGTGGAGCTTTGCAAACGTCTCGATCTTCGCGAAATATTTTGTGTTTACCAATACTATAGATGGAGCTTTTCAAATGTCGCTATCCTTGCGAAATATTTTGTGTTTACCAATACTATAGGTGGAGCTTTGCAAACGTCTCGATCTTCGCGAAATATTTTGTGTTTACCAATACTATAGATAGAGCTTCGCAAATGTCACGATCTTCGCAAAATATTTTATGATTACCAATACTATAGATGGAGTTTCGCAAATGTCGCGATCTTTGTGAAATATTTTGTGTTTACCAATACTATAGGTGGAGCTTCGCAAACGTCGTGATCTTCGTGACATATTTTGTGTTTACCAATACTATAGGCAGAGCATCGCAAACGTCGTGATCATCGCGATATTTTGTGTTTACCAATACTATAGGTGAGCTTCGCAAACGTTGCGATCTTCACGATATTTTGTGTTTACCAATACTAAAGGTGGAGTTTCACAAACGTCGTGATCTTTGTGATATTTTGTGTTTACCAATACTATAGTTGGAGCTTCGCAAATGTCGCGATCTTCATGAAATATTTTTTGTTTACCAATACTATATATGGAGCTTTGCAAACGTCTCGATCTTCGCGAAATATTTTGTGTTTACCAATACTATAGAGGGAGCTTTGCAAACATTGCGATTATTGCGATATTTTGTGTTTACCAATACTATAGATAGAGCTTCGCAAATGTCGCAATCTTCGCGAAATATTTTGTGTTTACCAATACTATAGGTGGAGCTTTGCAAACGTCTCGATCTTCGCAAAATATTTTGTGTTTACCAATACTTTAGGTGGAGCTTCGCAAACGTCATGATCTTCGTGACATATTTTGTGTTTACCAATACTATAGGTGGAGCTTTGCAAACGTCTCGATCTTCGCGAAATATTTTGTGTTTACCAATACTATAGATAGAGCTTCGCAAATGTCGCAATCTTCGCGAAATATTTTGTGTTTACCAATACTATAGATGGAGCTTCGCAAATGTCGTGATCTTTGCGAAATATTTTGTGTTTACCAATAATATACATGGAGTTTTGCAAATGTCGCAATCGTCGCGAAATATTTTGTGTTTACCAATAATATACATGGAGTTTTGCAAATGTTGCAATCGTCGTGAAATATTTTGTGTTTACCAATAATATACATGGAGTTTTGCAAATGTTGCAATCGTCGCGAAATATTTTGTGTTTACCAATACTATAGGTGGAGCTTCGCAAACGTCGCGATCTTCGCGAAATATTTTGTGTTTACCAATACTATAGATAGAGCTTCGCAAATGTCGCAATCTTCGCGAAATATTTTGTGTTTACCAATACTATAGGTGGAGCTTTGCAAACGTCTCGATCTTCGCAAAATATTTTGTGTTTACCAATACTTTAGGTGGAGCTTCGCAAACGTCATGATCTTCGTGACATATTTTGCGTTTACCAATACTATAGGTGGAGCTTCGCAAATGTCGTGATCTTTGCGAAATATTTTGTGTTTACCAATACTATAGATGGAGCTTTTCAAATGTCGCGATCCTTGCGAAATATTTTGTGTTTACCAATACTATAGGTGGAGCTTTGCAAACGTCTCGATCTTCGCGAAATATTTTGTGTTTACCAATACTATAGATAGAGCTTCGCAAATGTCACGATCTTCGCAAAATATTTTATGATTACCAATACTATAGATGGAGTTTCGCAAATGTCGCGATCTTTGTGAAATATTTTGTGTTTACCAATACTATAGGTGGAGCTTCGCAAACGTCGTGATCTTCGTGACATATTTTGTGTTTACCAATACTATAGGCAGAGCATCGCAAACGTCGTGATCTTCGCGATATTTTGTGTTTACCAATACTATAGGTGAGCTTCGCAAACGTTGCGATCTTCACGATATTTTGTGTTTACCAATACTAAAGGTGGAGTTTCACAAACGTCGTGATCTTTGCGATATTTTGTGTTTACCAATACTATAGTTGGAGCTTCGCAAATGTCGCGATCTTCATGAAATATTTTTTGTTTACCAATACTATATATGGAGCTTCGCAAACGTCGCGATCTTAGCGGAATATTTTGTGTTTACCAATACTATAGATGGAGCCTCGCAAATGTCGCGATCTTCACCATATTTTGTGTTTACCAATACTATAGGTGGAGCTTCGCAAACGTCGCGATCTTCGCAATATTTTGTGTTTACCAATACTATAGTTGGAGCTTCGCAAATGTTGCGATCTTTGCGAAATATTTTGTGTTTACCAATACTATAGGTGGAGCTTTGCAAATGTCGCGATCTTCACGATATTTTGTGTTTACCAATACTATAGGTGGAGCTTCGCAAACGTTGCAATCTTCACATATTTTGTGTTTACCAATACTATAGGTGGAGCTTCGCAAACGTCGCGATCTTCGCGATATTTTGTGTTTACCAATACTATAGGTGGAGCTTCGCAAACGTCGCGATATTCGCAATATTTTGTGTTTACCAATACTATAGATGGAGCTTCGCAAATGTCGTGATCTTCGCGATATTTTGTGTTTACCAATACTATAGGTGGAGCTTTGCAAACGTCGTGATCTTCACGATATTTTGTGTTTACCAATACTATAGGTGGAGCTTCGCAAATGTCGTGATCTTTGCGAAATATTTTGTGTTTACCAATACTATAGATGGAGTTTCGCAAATGGTGCGATCGTCACGAAATATTTTGTGTTTACCAATACTATAGATGGAGCTTCGCAAATGTTAAGATCTTCGCAAAATAATTTGTGTTTACCAATACTATAGATAGAGCTTCGCAAATGTCGCAATCTTCGCGAAATATTTTGTGTTTACCAATACTATAGGTGGAGCTTTGCAAACGTCTCGATCTTCGCAAAATATTTTGTGTTTACCAATACTTTAGGTGGAGCTTCGCAAACATCATGATCTTCGTGACATATTTTGTGTTTACCAATACTATAGGTGGAGCTTTGCAAACGTCTCGATCTTCGCGAAATATTTTGTGTTTACCAATACTATAGAGGGAGCTTTGCAAACATTGCGATTATTGCGATATTTTGTGTTTACCAATACTATAGATAGAGCTTCGCAAATGTCGCAATCTTCGCGAAATATTTTGTGTTTACCAATACTATAGGTGGAGCTTTGCAAACGTCTCGATCTTCGCAAAATATTTTGTGTTTACCAATACTTTAGGTGGAGCTTCGCAAACGTCATGATCTTTGTGACATATTTTGTGTTTACCAATACTATAGGTGGAGCTTTGCAAACGTCTCGATCTTTGCGAAATATTTTGTGTTTACCAATACTATAGATAGAGCTTCGCAAATGTCGCAATCTTCGCGAAATATTTTGTGTTTACCAATACTATAGATGGAGCTTCGCAAATGTCGTGATCTTTGCGAAATATTTTGTGTTTACCAATAATATACATGGAGTTTTGCAAATGTCGCAATCGTCGCGAAATATTTTGTGTTTACCAATAATATACATGGAGTTTTGCAAATGTTGCAATCGTCGTGAAATATTTTGTGTTTACCAATAATATACATGGAGTTTTGCAAATGTTGCAATCGTCGCGAAATATTTTGTGTTTACCAATACAATAGGTGGAGCTTCGCAAACGTCGCGATCTTCGCGAAATATTTTGTGTTTACCAATACTATAGATAGAGCTTCGCAAATGTCGCAATCTTCGCGAAATATTTTGTGTTTACCAATACTATAGGTGGAGCTTTGCAAACGTCTCGATCTTCGCAAAATATTTTGTGTTTACCAATACTTTAGGTGGAGCTTCGCAAACGTCATGATCTTCGTGACATATTTTGTGTTTACCAATACTATAGGTGGAGCTTTGCAAACGTCTCGATCTTCGCGAAATATTTTGTGTTTACCAATACTATAGATAGAGCTTCGCAAATGTCGCAATCTTCGCGAAATATTTTGTGTTTACCAATACTATAAATGGAGCTTCGCAAATGTCGTGATCTTTGCGAAATATTTTGTGTTTACCAATACTATAGGTGGAGCTTTTCAAATGTCGCGATCCTTGCGAAATATTTTGTGTTTACCAATACTATAGGTGGAGCTTTGCAAACGTCTCGATCTTCGCGAAATATTTTGTGTTTACCAATACTATAGATAGAGCTTCGCAAATGTCGCAATCTTCGCGAAATATTTTGTGTTTACCAATACTATAGGTGGAGCTTCGCAAACGTCGCGATCTTCGCGAAATATTTTGTGTTTACCAATACTATAGATAGAGCTTCGCAAATGTCGCAATCTTCGCAAAATATTTTGTGTTTACCAATACTATAGGTGGAGCTTTGCAAACGTCTCGATCTTCGCAAAATATTTTGTGTTTACCAATACTTTAGGTGGAGCTTCGCAAACGTCATGATCTTCGTGACATATTTTGTGTTTACCAATACTATAGGTGGATGTAAAAGCTTTTGCTGAATTGTCCGGTTATTTTTCCTTATTTTTCCCGTAAAATACTCTGTAGTTGGTTTACCAGGCATAAAAAGGCCGTGTCCTTGCTGTACTGGTGTTTTAGCGGACATAAAAGCTATTTCTTCTGTATTTGTACTTTAGAGGACATAATCCGTAATTCCGTGACGTAAAAGCTCGATACTCTTGAAAACAGTGTCGCTACCATGACGACGGCTAGCAGCTGATATTGCCACGTCGACGTTTCTTTGTTTCTTTGTTCTCTCGTTGTTCAGGTTGACCAATCAGAGCGTTTGTTGTCTCTGTGTTGGAGGTATATACAGAAACTCAGTAGTTCAGTGTTATGTTTTTGCCCAGAGCCTAAGAACCGGCTTTTGGCACCTCCGTGTTTTCAGTAAGCAATAAAGTTGAAAGTACCGGTCAACCGGTAAACCTGAACCAGTACATCTGTAGGTCAGTAGGCCCAACCGCTAGAACCGGTACTGCCGTAGGTCCATAGGTCCAACTGCCAGAACCGGTACTTCTGTAGGTCCGTAGGCCTAGCTGTCCCAACCGGTACTTCAGTATAAGTACACTAGTATTATTCGATTTGATTGTTGCATACCGGTAGGCTGTTTGAGGGATTAGGGATTGATCATCCCTTATACCTTTATATGGTTTACTTATCTCTGTCAAGTTTTATTTATTTGTAGGCCAGTATTGAACAGAAGGCGTGTAAACCTGATCAGATTGTACAGACGATTTGTAGGCTGAGCTGTTGTCTGATTGCTGTTAAGTCCGAACGAATTGCAGTGCGTGTAGATCATCTGTCCGATTAAGTACGGTTAGGAAGTAGGGGCAGCGAACGCTGTAAGGTAAACCCCCAACTAAAGAATAAGTCGCACTACTGGGTTAGAGCGCATACTCCCTAATCATTTCGGAGTCTGCATGTCCTGTAGTTTATTTAGGCTTGAGAGTAGTCTGCCATCGTTTAGTCTGTACTTTGTTTGTGTAAGTCTGTACGGGTAGCGTATAATTTTATTTAGATAATTTGTAGGCTGGATAGTTGTCCGGCTGTTATTAGGTCTGAACGGATTGCAGTGTGTGTAGATCATTTGTCTGATTAAGTACGGTTAGGAAGTAGGGGCAGCGAACGCTGTAAGGTAAACCCCCAACTAAAGAATAAGTCGCACTACTGGGTTAGAGCGCATACTCCCTAATCATTTCGGAGTCTGCATATACCGTAGTTTGTTTAGGCTTGATAGTAGTCTGTCAGTGTTCGGTCTGTATTTTGTTTGAGTAGCTTGTACGCGTAGCGTAATATTTATTATTCAGAGTTTATGCGATTATCCGCAACATTCATTCCCCAAGTTTGTTCCTACAGTAATTGTGTTTGTTATACATACCGCTATAGTTAAATTAACCCCGGTACTACACGGGCTGCTCGGCGTAGGTAAAGACTGGTGATTTTGTGCATCGGTCACTCCAGCAGATGCCGTGGTTCTTTTAGCTGTTCAAGTATATTTAACTACTGATTATCTGTTGTACAAGTACTCGTACCTAATTTAGGGTTTAGTGTACAGTACTTTCCGAAGTAATTAGTGTAGGCATTATATTTGTGTTGTAAAGTGGTTAATAGGCACGTTCGATTAGCTCTATTAACTTCTAGGTAGGAACACTCCGTGATACATAACGTAGAACCTATAGCGATACGGCTATAGGTCGTCAGGCGGTGGTATTTTTCTATCTGGACAACGCAGTGTATTTACTACTACTTATTATTTCAAATACCGTAGTACCCTGTCCGTTGTAATAACCAAGTTTCTAACCCTTTGTTAGGCTGGTTTGTAGACTTCTTGTAAAATTACCCTAAAAATTCGTATTTTGTGTTTTTTGTAAATTTTTGTGTTTATTTAGAGATTGTAATCTCACCCGAATTGTACGTAATTTGTAGTATTAAGTAACTTAGGTAAATTAGAATCATTTGTTTTAGTGTCCTGTAAGTAACACTTCACTGAAAGCGCACCGCTTTGTGTAGTGATTACCCCAGAAATAATAACATTTATTTCAAACATAGACAAAACCCATTAAAACGGGTATATATATATTATAAATCAAATCTAACGATTTATAAATAGTAGGCCTACCATACAACCATTAGGTCTCAATATCAGTTGGATTACTGCTCAAATAACGGTAATAAAGTAAGTAAAGTAACCAAGTAACCCTTGAAATTCAGAAAATCAGTTATTTTAAAATAATTGATATACCGGTATTTACGATAGGCCTATTATCTTTATTTCTATAAATCTAGGCTGAAATTATACCGGTACGTGTAATTAATTCTATTTCAGAATTATATATCCTACAAACTGTAAGCTGTATACCGGTATTCCAGATAGGCCTATTATATATTTATATATATTTGTGCTAAAATTATACCGGTATTCGGTGATAAATCTAGTCTGTAATAATAGTTATCTATACTATAAGCATACCGGTATTATAATATATTATATATCACGCTACACTGAGTAGCAGTAACGGTAATTAATTACTAGGCTAGCAGTTAATACTGAGTTACTAGACTTGCTTAGACTGCAATATAGCAGTAGGCATTCAACTGTACATACCTAGTCATGTCTGATACTAAGCAGAACCTGTCAGACAGTTTATTAGATGTAACTATCTGCAACTCAGATCGAGACGTACAACCGTCTGGTCGTAAGTTCAGTTCACCTCCCACTGTGAGGAAGGTCATCCCTCCAGTAGTAATAACAGAACCTAGGCTAGTCCAACATCGTAGGTCTATCATAGGCACCCGAGCTCAGGTCAAGCGGGACCAACAAGCAGCGGAACAGCAACAACCCGCTAGTCAAGAACTTATTCCTCAGCGGCCCAGCAGCTCCAGTAGTGAGGATACTGTAGAGCTGACACCCGAGCGCGGAGCAGAGATGACGGATGCGGTTTATACGGATCCCCTTCTCATCCTTCCTGCAGCCGTGCTCGCTGGGTTATTGATCGCGGTGGAAGAACACCAGATCGATTGGGCGAGAAGTCAACGGTCAACTAGAGATAGTTACGCGGGATACACGAGTGAAGAACTGAAGTCTATTGTCGAGTCGCAATGGAACTTCCCCGGACCCGGACTCCCGTTTGATTTATCAGAAGCTGCCTGGGAAGACATACACCGGATGAGAGTAGCCAAGGAAACCATCGATCCAGCTGTGTGGAAGAGGTCCGCAGCCGGATACGCACAGGGATTCTTCAGCTCTATGGAGAGAGTAGAAAAGCAACTTTTCAACAACCTCAAGGACCTCAAGAGCAGGGATCGCTGCTTTATCAAGTTAGAGAAAGAGTTTTGCGGATTAGGCTAATCTTATCCGCCTTTGAGGAGGCTTCTAAAAGAAGACAAGACACGTCGTTGCAAGTTGCCGTAAAAACTTGGTTTCAAAGAGTGAATCTCCAAGTTCAAGGAACAGCTCAGTGGAAAGCTCAGCTGGAGGAGCGATCAACCCATGGAGAATCAACAGACGCCACTTTTTCCCAAGTGGAAAGTGAAGCGACGGCAGAGAAACCACATAAGAGGGATGCCATTGACATCTATCTGTCAGACTATCAGCGTTTTTTAGGTGATGACGAGTTGAGGAGAAGGTTAGAGGGACTTAGCCCTAATAGCGAAGGAACCAAGCTTGTGTTGGATGCCATCGATGTGGAAATGAGGGCTGCGAATCAGGCTAAATTTGATGAACAACTCCGCCTGACAAGAGTCCAAGAAGAACAAGTAAAGAAAAAACGTATAGAAGACAGAAAGAAAGCAGCCGTGGTAGCTGCAGAAGCAGAAAGAAAAGTGGCAGCGGCAGAGGCAGCGGCAGAGGCAAAGGCGGCAGAGGCAGCGGCAGAAGCAAGGGCGACCTTGGCAGAAGCAGCAGCTGAAAGAAAGGCGGCAGAGGCAGTGGCAGTGGCAGAAGCAGAATGGAGAGCGACTGAAGAAACCACCCAGTTAGAATTGGAAAACATTCAGGAGAATCAAGACTGCATAAATAAACAATTAACGGCTAGCAATATGCAGATGATGGATCGATCTACTCCCAAAAGACAGGGATATACATCATTGGAGGAAGGCGATACCACTGATACTGAAGGCAAAGGAAATAGATCTCGTCTAAGCAGACGTAAAAGAACATTCCACCATCAGAAATTGCCTGATTTGCCTCCAGCTGTTAGAAGGCAACTAAATAGCACCAACTTAGGTAGTACAGAGCCCACAGACCAAATAATTAAAATAGAAAGACTCCCTACTATAGTAGATGAGCCTGAAATAATCAGGCCTGTTCTTGAAATCACCCCTTCGGTGATAGACACACCTGTGCTCCCTGAAACTACCTCTAAATTCCCTCTGCATAGCACTAAGCTACCTGTGCCCCGTAGAACTGCCCCAGAGACAGTTCAGGTCCTGGGTCCCGAGCGAAATATTCCAGATTTGTCGCCCGTTGTCCCTCGTCCGCCCGCTACAACGTTGGCGACTCCCGCTTCGGCGGTCGAATGGGTGGACGAGAGACGACGGGGGATGGATCTCCTGCTCGGGCAGATGCAGGAGACTGTCCAACAATTCAAGGGCACAGTAAGGGAAAGTAGGCTAGAGTTGCAAGAAGTGCAGCAAAGTATCACGCTTGAACGCGATAAATTAGTAAACACCCAAAAGGGTATACCACCACCCTCTGTAACAATGTGTCAACCTGTTAGGTCTGAAGTATCGCATGCGCAAGGTGTGGAGCCTACACGCATCTATACTGCTAGCGAAGTAGAAACTCCTATAGTGAACCCTATTAAGGGTAATTATAGACCTGTTGATAATGATATTCCATATAGAACTGATCATAATCCGAGAAATTTATATACCGATAACTCGATATTAAATAGCACGATGGCCCAAGAAAGTTTTACGCGTCAAATGGCTAGAACCGAAGCCCGGCAAGCGGTAAAGGTGGGAGAGATCGTTAAGTTCAATGGAGATGAGATGAAATGGTTACTACTACTAGGATCGGCATGCTGCATTGCAGCTGCATTTTTAAGAATGCTGTGCCGGCTTGTCAACAAAAAAAAAAAAAAAAAAAAAAAAAAAAATGAAATGGTTACCTTTTAATGAATATTACAAAGATAACATACAGAACTCTGTACTATCCAATGGAGAAAAACTTAGATACCTCATCGAGTGCTTGGAAGGATCTCCCAAGTTAATGGCGTTAAAGTTTATTGGACATCCAGACGGATTAAGACAAGTTTGGGATACACTAAACATCAGGTATGGTAATAGGAATAATATCGCTGGGTACTTGTATGCAAAGTTAGTAGCGCCCCGAAAGTTTATTAGTAGCGGAATTATCGAGTTTTCCGATGAGATCCAGGAGATCTGCAGACAATTAGATTGGCTAGGTAAGTCTCATGAGTATCAGAACACTATGGTTATTAGAGCAGTGGCTTCTACTTTACCGAAAGGTGGAGTAGGTACACGCTGGGATAAGAAAGTACTATATATGATGGAACAACAACGACGAGACCCTACCATGGCTGATCTCATGTCATTCTTGGATGGAGAAGTGAAATTGCAACTCCTCAAGCAGTCTCGAGAGAAGACACCGGAAAACAAGGTAAGTGAAAAACCCGTCTCTAGGAGAAAGGTAACACCAGTGTGTTATACAGACGACGGCGAAAGCCAGACTTCTCAAGGAGAAGATAGCGGGAAGGACACTGATAGATCTTATTATGTCAATAAAATGCCTAAAGATCAGGTAAGTAAATTCAAGTCTCGAACAAATGACAGGAGGGAACAGGTAAGAAAAACTCCTCCCACGTCTCCCAAGAGAATTCAGGTGAGAAAACCCGAAGAAAAAGCAAGTGTACACAATGTGACTCAAAACAAGGTAAGTAACATCAAACCAAAATGTGCGCTGTGCGACGGGACCCACCATTTGAATAGGTGTGATGAATTTCTAAAGAAATCATTAACAGAGAGACGCGAAGTCATGTGGGATAAGCGGTTATGTTATAATTGCCTCAGACAAGGACACCAACGACGAACCTGTTTCTCTGACATAAGGTGTGCAAAGTGTGGTGCGAAACATCATACCTTGTTGCACGCTGAATTCGATCGAAATAGTCCGAATCAGGTAAGTGATTCCGAGCTACATGCCCAATTCAGTGATGTGAACGACACTGATCAATCTGAGATGGAAGGATTCTATACAGACGAGTTCTCCGACGAAAACGAATCCTGTTACATGATAAATACCGCAGTGTATCGAGCACTCACATATGAAAAAGATACAGAGAACGACTTTACTCTAACTACTTCTGAACGACAACCATCTTGGAAAGAGCCATCTTCCAATGTAGGGATCCGAGAGTTTCCTGTGGTGCAGGTAAGGGTGCACGGACCTAAACGGAGTTATATAGTGAACGCCCTCCTGGACTCCGGCAGCACAGGAACATTCATCGATAAAGAGCTAGCCGAAAATATATTTGCTGGACAACCCAAGTTCCAAACTAAGCTCAACATGTCAGGCATTATGCAAGTTTGGAAATCTACAATAACAGCTGATTATTATGTCGGAGCGTTGTCCACCCCCCAGGACGAATTAGGAGAACACAGCATAAGGTCAGTGAAAATGGTGGCTATAAAGAACTTCGCTACTACTCAAGCAGACCTTTATAATTGGGACGAGGATGAGAGCATCCAACATCTTAACATACCTCGATTCCAGACTGATTATCCTGGAGTGCAAATACTCATCGGCCAAAACGCGCATGAGGCGCTGGAGACATTAGAGAAACGGCCTGCTCAACCGCAGCCCCTACAGACCTATGCGGTAAGAACTAGAGTAGGTTGGTACTTTACTGGCCCTTCCCGTAGAACACTCAGAGAAAGACTACCGCAAGAGAGAGTCTGCCAGGTGAGTGAATGGGAAGATGATACTAGTGAAGGAGACGATTCAACTGAGGGAATTCCATACTCCTCAGATAACGACGACGTTCACCAGCTTTTTGATGAGGAGAATACCATCGATCTCCTTAAGGAAAACGAGGCTTGGCAAAACCAAGTTAACTTATGTCAACTTCTCTATCCATCTGAACGAGAAGCTTATAACGACGAGTTAAATGACGTCATTGAACGTTGCAATGCCAAGACTCGAGATGAACATGCTGTACGATTCTTTACACAAGAGGCGGTAGAGCCCAATTCCTACGATAAAGCCTTGTCAGTGGAAGAGGAAAGGGCCAAGCAGATCCAAGAGACAACTACGCGTTTCCTCAAAGATCAAGGAAGATACGAAGTCGGTTTACCTTTTCGCAAGAGAGAACCGAAGTTCATCAATAATAGACCCCTGGCGGAAAAAAGAATCGCGCAACTCCATCGACGCCTTACGGCTAATTCTTCAGCCAAAGCAATGTATCAAACACAGCTGGAAAAATTCATTAATA